>QRDG01000160.1:1149172-1228776 GCA_012064385.1 Puccinellia tenuiflora | reverse complement strand
TTGCTTGTCTCCATTGTTGGAGTCAAGGTCTTGCTTGTTCTCCATGTGTTGGAGTCAAGGTTAAGGGAAGAGATCATTTGTTGATCAAGGCCAAGGTGTTCGTCATCAAGACAAAGGCCAAGTGAAGATATGCCGAAGAGGTGCTTCTCCCATCTTGGGGTATGGGGGAGCCACATGTGAATCTTCACCAAGCAAAGCGCAATCAAGAAGATGGTTCGTCTTGAGGAAATGAAGATCGTCTCCATCGACCTCAAGTGGATTAATGCGCAAGGCAAAGGTATGTTCTTGATAGGGTTTCTATTTTACCGGTCTCATGATGTTTAGTGAGAGACCGGGTTATAGGATAGATAGCCGTACTATCAAGAGGGGCTCTCGACCGGATATCGGGATCGTATCGTCGTAGAGAGCACAAACCTTTGCATCCATGCAATCATCTCTATTGGTTCTTATTAGCCTCTTATCGTGGTGTGATCTTGGTGCTTGTCGTGCTCGTCATGACAAGGCTAAGTTCACCAAAAACGGTTTTCGTATGCGTCTTCTATTGCGTTTTCGGTATTGGAGATTTTGCCAGTTCATCCGTGCGGAAGATTTATCTCTTCCATTTCTTTGCAAAATCCCCATTGCTTGTTTGCCATTTACAAAGGTTGCATTTGTCGTCCTCTTTCCAACAAAATTGGTTTCATGTCATTTGGACTTCAATTGCAAAAGAAACGGTTTTTCGGTTTGCGAAAAAGAGCTTTTAAACTCTCCCCATTTGGTTTTATAATATCTATGGACAATGATGTTTTTCTTCATAATATTGTAGAGCTTTTTGTTGTGGGTCCAACGAGCCCAAGATCATCGAAAACGGAGTCCGGATGCAAAAGATATGCCCGTTTTCATATTGCTCATTATGCAGTTTTTCTGAGGGGCGGAAATTCCGGCCCCCCGGGGTCGTTTCGGCCGTTGCACCGGAATATCCGGCCCATATTTTCATCTGAGCTTTTTTGGCTAAGTCTTTTTGGCTTTTCTCTCTGGAGGGGGTCCGGAATTTTGCCTCGGAAGTTTCCTCGGAAATTTCCGGGGGTCCGGAATTTCCGGTCGTGGGTCCAGAATATCCGGCCCAAGGAAAATTTGGCCAAGTCATTTTCGCGTTTTCTCTCGGGTGGGGGTCCGGAAATTTGCACCAGAGGTTTGCTCCGGAAATTTCCGGGGCACCGGAATTTCCGGTGTAAGCCCCGGAATATCCGGGCCCCGGCCGGAAGTTCCGGCCCTTTAACCCGGAATTTCCAGCCCTGCAGTTTTCCAACGGCTAGTTTTTGGGGGAGGCTATAAATAGCCTCCTTCTTCCCCCAAGGGCTGTTTGCTTGTCTTGCTCACTTGTTTTTCTCTCTCCTCCATTGTTGCTAACCTTGTGAGCTTGATTCCTCTCCATCCCTCCAATGATTCTTGCCCAAACTTAGGGATTCAAGAGAGTAGATCTAGATCTACCTTTCCACCAATCAAATTCTCCTCTAAGTGAGGGGAACCTAGTGGATCTAGATTTGGGGTTACTTTGTGTTCATCCCCTTTGTTCTTCCTCTCTTATTTCCCGCAAAGCATTTGTTGCTTGGTTGGAATTTGAGAGTGAAGGACTTGATCACTTTGTGTGTTCTTGCCTCTTGCATTAGTTGCATCGGGTTGCTCTCTCCACGGTGATACGTGAAGTTGAAGGTTGAGAAGCTTGTTACTCTGGGTGCATTGTGTTCCCAAGAGCTTGTTGCCTCTTGGGTGCATTGTGTACCCTAAACGGTTGGAGGTGCCGCGAAGACTTCGAGTTGTGAAGCTTCGGCACGAATTTGGGAGCCCCCAATTGAGTTGTGGGTGTGTGCCCCAAGAAGAGTTGTAAAGGGCTCCGGAATCCGCCTCGAAGGATTCCGATAGTGGAAGGTGAACCAATCCCTTGGGTGAGGTTCATCGGAGAATAGGGTGAGGCCTTTGTGGCATCTTGAGTAGGCCTTTTGTGGCGAGCTCACACCCCTCCAACGAGACGTACTCCCTTAACAAGGAGGAACTCGGGAATACATCCTCGTCTCCGCGTGCCTCGGTTATTTCTATACCCGAGCTTTACTTATGCAATTTACATTGTGATAGCCTTCGTGCTTGAAGTTCATATCTTGCTATCACCTTGTTGCTTAATTGCTTAGCATAAGTTGTTGGTGCACATAGGTGAGCCTAGTAATTAGGTTGTTGGCTTGTTAATTTAAACACATAGTTTTATTCCGCAATTATCAAGCCCCTAATTAGAAAAAGTTTTAATCGCCTATTCACCCCCCCCTCTAGGCGACATCTCGGGCATAGTTGTTCTTTCAATGGTATCAGAGCCTCGTCTCTCTTGTTTGGCTTTACCGCCTAGAGAGTAAAGATGTCGTCTAGGGATTTAGTGCACAATTCCTTGTTTAGATTTAATGGCACAAATTTTAATGTTTGGAAAACTCATATGCTTAATCACTTACGGGTCTTGGACCCCAATATTGAGCGTATCTTAGATATAGGTTTTTCTCCTCCAAAGGACTACGCAAGTACGACTTTAGAGGATGAGAAAACTTATATCTAGATGCTCTAGCATCTAACGAGTTTTGCAAATTTGTGAGTGTTGTAGTTTTCGAGTCAATCATGCCTCTCCGGGATGTTCATGAGCTTTGGACCAAGCTACAAGATAAATATGGTTTGTCCAACTCTATTGAGGATTATTGCTCTCCCTCCACCTCCGGCCGTGACGAGCTCCCGTCTTCATCTACTTCACCAAAATGTGGTAAGCCACAATCCAATGTAATGGTGAGTAGTGATAGGCTTTGCAATTTGGATAGTGAGCTCATTGTTGATGATCATTTATCTCTATCTTGTTGCAATGCTTCATCTTTGGACCTAAACACTCGTAGCACTATAAATGATTTACATGCTAGTGTTGATAGTCCTTGCATATCATCAAAAATTTGCTTGGATGAATCTCTTTATGATATGCTTGCTTTATCTTGTTGCCATGATGAAAATGCTTGTGTTCCCTCTAACTCTTGCATTAATAATAATGTAGAGGAAACCCAATTTGCTATGCAACAAGATGTGAACTTGAGTAGTTCAAAAATTAATTATTCTTCTTCTTCCACCTCTCATTGTCTTATGGCTAAATCTTCTTCTAGTAATGACAATGATAATAATGATAATGATAATAATGATGAAGAAGATGATATGGAAAAAATTAATGCCCTTCTCCAAAATAAAGGTCTAATGATTCTTAAAGCCCTTCCAACCAATAAAAGTGCCCAAGCTAACCTCTTTGAAATTATGAGCACTCTTATTGAGCGTGGGAAAACTATTGAGGCCTTGGAAGCAAGCCTTGAAGAAAAGGGTAAGATCGAAAGAGATGATGCTATGGAGAAAGCATCGTTAGAAGATGCTCTTGAGGAAGAGCAAGAGACTCGTGCTTCTCTAGAGGAGAAACTAGAATCTGTCGAGGAGTCTCATAATAAAATAATTGCTAAAATCATTAAAGAACGTGACCATGCCATTGCTAAATATAAGGTCACGAAAAATGAAAATGCTAGATTAAATGAAGAGCTTGCTAAGATTTCTTCTTCCATCCCTAATGTCAATGATGCTTGTGCTACTAACTCAATTTCTTGTGAAGCATCCACTTTGAAGGAGAATGTTGAGCTAAGGGCTCAACTTGAGTTGCTAACTAGCAAGTATGAGAAGTTGGAAGCAAATCATGAAAAGCTATCTAGCTCTAATGATGAACTTCTAGCATCCTATGCTCGTATCAAGTTAGCTCATGAGGCCATCACTACAAAGGTAACATCAAGTGAGCCTCATGTGGATATTAGCACAACTTTAATTAATAATGCTATATTGCCATGTGCTAGTCCTAGTAGTTCATCCACTAAGAATGTTGGTACATCATGTGATGAATTACTTGCTTTGCCTTGTTGCTCTAACAATGATGCATCTACCTCCTCTAGTACTTGTGTTGTCACTAACCATGTAGAGAAAAGAGGAGAGCTCAAGGCCCAAGCCACTTCTATGAAGAAAGGCTTGGAAAAGCGTCATGAAGGGAAGCGTGCACTTGACAACATGTTGAGTGTGCAACAATCCCCCAATGACAAGAGTGGACTTGGATTCAACTCCAACAACAAGAACAAGTCCAAGGTTGAGAAGAAGAAGAAGGGCCAAGTTCAAATCAAGAATCCGGCCAAGATCACTTGCTTCAAGTGCAAGCTTGAAGGGCACCATGTTCATGATTGCCCAATGAAGAAGAAGAAGCCTCTTAGTGAGAAGCAACTAGGGAAGCGGCCTCTTGTTCAAACTCGTGCTCAACCACGTGTTGAACAAAGTCCACCTCCTAAGAAGACTCAAGCCAATGCTCGTCAAGTTGAGGAGCCTATTAAGAAGAAGAAGAGTCGGTGTTGCTACCTTTGCCGTGGCAAAGGTCATTTTGCTTCTTCATGCACTAACGGTACCTCATCCAACCCTATCATAATTGATGATGTTTATTCTCTTGGGAAGGATAGAGTTGGCAATGTGTTTGCCAAGTATGTGGGAGCTCAAAGTGGTGGCAAGAAAAGCACCATTTGGGTTCCCAAACCTATTGTGACTAACCTCTTAGGACCCAACTTGGTTGGGGACCAACAAGTTTCAACTTGATCAATAGGTTGGTATGGAGGACATTGGTGACTTGGCTATTTTTGAAGAATTAAGGGATCTTCATGGTTTTATTTCCCAAGCCAAGTCAATTGGAGGATCACATATCTATCTCATATCCAATGCTTCCTCCTTGCGGTAACATGTATTTAACTCATATATACATTGAAAGTTGCTTGCTCCCTTGCATGTGTTAGTTTTGTTCCTAGCATGTGCTTGTATGTGATATGCTACCTTCCTACTTGTCTTGTTACTCAAGGTTATGTAAGATAGCTGTGTATCATGTATGTGTAACTTTGTGTTGAGAATCTTGTGTGGATTTCATTTGGCTCTTTGAGATATTAATGGACTATCCCATTTTGGGGGAGTGATGTGCGTTGTGCACATCACAAACCTAAAAATGTGTATACATGAGGCACACCACCTAGTATTGATATTTCTATATTATCTATCTACTATGTGGTATGTCATATTCATGAGAAATTCAAATTCTATAGTGTCCATTAATTTCTCTAGTTGGTTTTATTTGCCTCTTGTTTAAAAATAAAATGAAGTATCACATTATGGGGGAGTAATAAGCTATGTGCATATTACAATCCCATAAAAATGTGAACATTTGAGGTTTGCCACTTAGAGTTGATATTGCAAATTATCTTTCTCCTATGTGGCATGTTTACTCAAACAAGTTCCAATTTTCCTTTGTGGTTACCCTTTGGTTCTTGTTTGTGTGAGGTTGCTTGGTGTGGTTTTTTTTTAATATGCATTTCCATATATTATGTGAGAAACCATTTGTTTCCTTTTATTCTAACCATGTCTTTGCCGGTTGGTTCGAATAATTGAAATTACCAACAAACCTCTTTAAAAAAAATGGTGTTTTAATTCCTATCTTTTGCCATTTTCTAGTTTGTGGTGAAGTTGGTCTTGTACATCATTCCTTTATACCACCGAGAAATATCTCTATATACTCCTTGTCCATGACAAGTGATACTAGTAATTGTGATGGATTTTGTAGACCATCTTCACATTGGCTCTTGCGTTGATTTGCTTTATCTTTTGCCTTCCTTGCCTTTTGAATGGATCCTATATTTCAATCGGTAGTGTTTAGTGTTTTAGATAAAATAAGGAGAGTAATGATCCCTTGTGCATGCATTTTGCATTCAAATGCAAATATCTAAGATAATGCATTAATCTTGGGGGAGCATTCCTTTTTATTTAGAACACTATTCTATCTATCACTTTTTGATCCTCTCAATTGGCATTTGATTCTTTATCTTATGTTTGGTACCTTCAATTGGTATTAATTGGAATTTAATATCTCCACCATAGATATTTGTTCCAATTGATATTTATTGTGGGAGTCTTGATACCTTTTTGCCTTATTTCACTTTACTTGATTTCGGTCAAGTATCATCCTCTCCTTGGTATCCTTTCTCCTAGTCGATTTTTTGTTTTAATTGGTATCTTATTTTCAATTGGTGTCTTATTGATCATTTGTTGTGTTGATTTGATTCCTTTTGATATCACACTTCATGTGTTGATGTGTTTTGGAATCAATCATTTGTTGATTTGATTTTTCCTCAATCATGTGTTGTTTTGGATTTTGATATAATTTGGACACCTTTAGTGTCACACTCTTATGTGCTCTCTTCTTGGTTTTCTTGGTGTTTTTATCCAAATTGTATCTCTTTTGGTTCTAGAAAGCCTTTGCATGCTCGGTTACTAATTTATATTATTTTAGCATGCTTATCTTTCTTGATCCAATATATAGGGTATGCTCCACCGAATCCTAAATCGGCTAAGATGTGCATGAAATTCAATTTCATATCTATATGCACATATTTATGTGGAGTATGTCCTATATATTGTAGTTTATCTAACTACTATGGAACCCAATGAGTTTGGGAACCATTTTGTGCTTAAATTTTGTTTTAGGTACAATGGAGATGCATTGGATGCTTGCCTCATTTATAAGGAAGGTGTTCTCACCATGTGATTGCCGGAGTCAAGCTTTGATGTCAAACCAACTCTCATCATCTTCATCACCAATGTCATCTCGGTAACAAGTATCTATCTCATGCATTCCTTTTAGTATCCAATAAACCTTGTGTAGGTTGTCTCTTGGCATGAAAGCTTTTATATGCAATTGTTGTGGTTTTGGCCTATTTCCTTCACTTAATATATCTTTGTGATATGTGTGATGAATTTGCAAAAACCTTGTGTTCAATTGATATTATTTGTTTGTGATACTTGTTGCCTATCTCAATGCATCTCCACTATCTCTTGTTCCCTTAGTGATATGTGTGATGCATTTGATATATTGAAGTTCATTTATATACAATGAGATAAATTTGAGCTATGTGCTATGCTTTTATGCAATAATCTCGTTTGTATATTTGTGACTTCCTTTTGGATACCTTGTTCTCCTTTTCCCGAACCATTTCGTATGTATATGTTTCTTTGCGGATCTATATCTTTATGGTTTGTCTAATTAGAAACCTATACATATGAGAGAGGTCATCTTTTAGTCGGTATCCTATTTCTTTTTGAGCCACCTTGTGTTTCATCTATAATTCTTTGGTGGCTCCAAATTTGTCTCATGAGTGTTTGTCTTATTATTTATTGGTATCTTTGCACACTCATGTATTTCTTGAAGATCTTTGACCTCATGCTTACCTTGGTGAGCATGTTGAATTTTATTGGCTAAATGATCTCACTAGCTTTTGGCATTTTCAATTGGTTTTAGTTTCCAATTGGTATCCCTAAGCGTGTGAACATATTTCTTTAAAAGATCTCTTTTCTCGGTTGGGCCTATCTTATGATGAATTTTTGAAAATGATATCTTCTTATGACTCAACCACATCTTTGGTGCAAGTGCTATTATTGCTTTTGCATTATGCACTCTTGCACTTGTTGAGTGTTCTAGATAATTTTGGGGGAGTGAGGATACCATATTTATGCACTCCTCATTTGTGCATGATCATTGGGGAGCTTCTCCATTTTTATTTGGAACTCTTGCTTTGGATCTTTTCGATTGCTTTGCTCCTTTGTGGAGATGTTTAAAATGATTTCATCTTTTTGCAATCTTTGGATCCTCAATATAGTTTGATTTCCTCTAATTATTCGTCAATGAATAAGTGCATTTGATTTCACTCATATCTTGAGAAATGCACACCTTTATGGAGGAACTCTTATTATATTGGCTCTCTAAATTTTTCTTCCCATTTCGGCAATCGATGCCAATGGGGGAGAAGTTTAGAGGGTTTAAGGGAATTTGGGTTTTATGCTTTTGTTGCATTTGCCTTTAATGCGCTTTGCTCCCTTGCTTGTTTGTCGTGCAAGGTTGCTTTATTCTTTATATAAACCCTCTTAAACAGGATTGTCATCAATTACCAAAATGGGGGAGATTGAAAGTGCATGGTTGCCCCCATGCATGGTTTTGGTAATTAATGACAATCTCTATGGACTAATATTTGCATTGAGCTATATTTATAGGTGTCCATTAGCTTGCTTGTCTCCATGTGTTGGAGTCAAGGTCTTGCTTGTTCTCCATGTGTTGGAGTCAAGGTTAAGGGAAGGAGATCATTTGTTGATCAAGGCCAAGGTGTTCGTCATCAAGACAAAGGCCAAGTGAAGATATACCGAAGAGGTGCTTCTCCCATCTTGGGGTATGGGGGAGCCACATGTGAATCTTCACCAAGCAAAGCGCAATCAAGAAGATGGTTCGTCTTGAGGAAATGAAGATTGTCTCCATCGACCTCAAGTGGATTAATTCGCAAGGCAAAGGTATGTTCTTGATAGGGTTTCTATTTTACCGGTCTCATGATGTTTAGTGAGAGACCGGGTTATAGGATAGATAGCCGTACTATCAAGAGGGGCTCTTGACCGGATATCGGGATCGCATCGTCGTAGAGAGCACAAACCTTTGCATCCATGCAATCATCTCTATTGGTTCTTATTTGCCTCTTATCGTGGTGTGATCTTGGTGCTTGTCGTGCTCGTCATGACAAGGCTAAGTTCACCAAAAACGGTTTTCGTATGCGTCTTCTATTGCGTTTTCGGTATTGGAGATTTTGCCGGTTCATCCGTGCGGAAGATTTATCTCTTCCATTTCTTTGCAAAATCCCCATTGCTTGTTTGCCATTTACAAAGGTTGCATTTGTCGTCCTCTTTCCAACAAAATTGGTTTCATGTCATTTGGACTTCAATTGCAAAAGAAACGGTTTTTCGGTTTGCGAAAAAGAGCTTTTAAACTCTCCCCATTTGGTTTTATAATATCTATGGACAATGATGTTTTTCTTCATAATCTTGTAGAGCTTTTTGTTGCGAGTCCAACGAGCCCAAGATCATCGAAAACGGAGTCCGGATGCAAAAGATATACCCGTTTTCATATTGCTCATTCTGCAGTTTTTCTGAGGGGCGGAAATTCCGGCCCGGGGTCCGGAAATTCCGGCCCCCGGAAGTTTCGGCCGTTGCACCGGAATATCCGGCCCATATTTTCATCTGAGCTTTTTTGGCTAAGTCTTTTTGGCTTTTCTCTCTGGAGGGGGTCCGGAATTTTGCCTCGGAAGTTTCCTCGGAAATTTCCGGGGGTCCGGAATTTCCGGTCGTGGGTCCGGAATATCCGGCCCAAGGAAAATTTGGCCAAGTCATTTTCGCGTTTTCTCTCGGGTGGGGTCCGGAACTTTGCACCAGTGGTTTGCTCCGGAAATTTCCGGGGCACCGGAATTTCCGGTGTAAGCCCCGGAATATCCGGGCCCCGGCCGGAAGTTCCGGCCCTTTAACCCGGAATTTCCGGCCCTGCAGTTTTTCAATGGCTAGTTTTTGGGGGAGGCTATAAATAGCCCCCTTCTTCCCCCAAGGGCTGTTTGCTTGTCTTGCTCACTTGTTTTTCTCTCTCCTCCATTGTTGCTAACCTTGTGAGCTTGATTCCTCTCCATCCCTCCAATGATTCTTGCCCAAACTTAGGGATTCAAGAGAGGAGATCTAGATCTACCTTTCCACCAATCAAATTCTCCTCTAAGTGAGGGGAACCTAGTGGATCTAGATTTGGGGTTACTTTGTGTTCATCCCCTTTGTTCTTCCTCTCTTATTTCCCGCAAAGCATTTGTTGCTTGGTTGGAATTTGAGAGTGAAGGACTTGATCACTTTGTGTGTTCTTGCCTCTTGCATTAGTTGCATCGGGTTGCTCTCTCCACGGTGATACGTGAAGTTGAAGGTTGAGAATCTTGTTACTCTTGGGTGCATTGTGTTCCCAAGAGCTTGTTGCCTCTTGGGTGCATTGTGTACCCTAGACGGTTGGAGGTGCCGCGAAGACTTCGAGTTGTGAAGCTTCGGCACGAATTTGGGAGCCCCCAATTGAGTTGTGGGTGTGTGCCCCAAGAAGAGTTGTAAAGGGCTCCGGAATCCGCCTCGAAGGATTCCGATAGTGGAAGGTGAACCAATCCCTTGGGTGAGGTTCATCGGAGAATAGGGTGAGGCCTTTGTGGCATCTTGAGTAGGCCTTTTGTGGCGAGCTCACACCCCTCCAACGAGACGTACTCCCTTAACAAGGAGGAACTCGGGAATACATCCTCGTCTCCGCGTGCCTCGGTTATTTCTATACCCGAGCTTTACTTATGCAATTTACATTGTGTTAGCCTTCATGCTTGAAGTTCATATCTTGCTATCACCTTGTTGCTTAAATTGCTTAGCATAAGTTGTTGGTGCACATAGGTGAGCCTAGTAATTAGGTTATTGGCTTGTTAATTTAAACACATAGTTTAATTCCGCAATTATCAAGCCCCTAATTAGAAAAAGTTTTAATCGCCTATTCACCCCCCCTCTAGGCGACATCTCGGGCATAGTTGTTCTTTCAGTTTCCCCCTCCGATCTTCTCCGGCGGCAGCCTTCTGACTCTCTGTTTCGTGGTTTTTTGTTTCTCCGCCGCCTTCTCCCGAAACTCCTCAGGGGACTATTTTTATAGTCGGTATTAGGTCAAGACGAAGCCACGAAGACGAAAACGGACGGCATCGGAGCCACGAGGCCCAAGATGGGGGGTCCCACGCGGCCAAGGAATCTAGCTGCGTGGGCCCACCTCTTTTGGCCCTCGGGTCTCCGTTTGTTCGCTTCCTTCGCTCCTACGCTTTCTTCCTTCCAAAAAAATGATCCTCGTAAATTTTCAGGTCAATTGGTCGTCGTTTGGGTCCCTGAAACATCAAAATATAGAAAATAGGGTTTTCTGCTAGTGCAGGGTTAATTCCAGAAAAATAGGAAAACTGTGAAATCTTCCCAAAATCATTATAAAACAATGATATAACCCTTATATGATGCAAATATGATTGAAATATGAGTATTATAATGCAAAGTTTATGTATGCATTTTACATGCATCAACATCCCCAAGCTTAACCTATACTCGTCCTCGAGTATGAAGGTGATAAAACTAACATGGACTTTGCATTTTAAGACTAACAATGGATATCAAAGATGATTACTATTGCTACATAAAGTCAAATGATTCATTCTTCAAAGGAGTAGCAATATGCAAGATAGATTGTGAAGTGATATCAAATATTCAATGTAAGGATGTTCAATGATAATTCACAAAGTGCAACATAGAACAAAGTACTATGGACCAAATGTATGCATAATGAAAAGTAAAAACATCCTATGATGGTCATAGAGTACTCTTGTAAATCTGAATATAAAAGGTGGACACTTTGGAAAGATATATAAATGAGTAGAGGTAAAACATGAATAAGTTTAATCTAACTTCCAAATGCTTCTACTTAAGTTAATGTTTGCAATGTGGTATTCATTGGTGTCAAGCTCTCATTACCCCCATCATAACATCTTGAATGGTTAAAGTTTAAAGTGAAAGCAAATATGAGTAGTGTGCTTGACAAAGTATGGGTTGAAAGCTTCATGCCCCGTGAATACGAGTACCTACACCATGGTGTTACTCAATTTGGGCTACCAAGCAAGTTCAGGTTAAAGTCGTTGTAAAAATAGCGTCATCAAGAGGGTCAACTGGGGTACCTCTTGTCCCAGGACATGGAACAAGCCCATGTCAAAATGACAAGACAAACAAACATAATGAACAATCTCAACACCCTTTTTATTTACTATTGATATAGCTTTTTTATTATGAGGTGCATCACTGAAGATTCACAATAGCATGTAAGTAAATTTCCACCATGAATGATGCATGGCTTAGATTAGCGGCCCAGGTGTCTCTCTAGCCATTTGTACAAACTACTTAAACTTACTTAGTTTCCACATTTATTTGGCACTATGATAGGCATCCATAAACAAAAGTACATGATATCAACTAAATATAATTAAGAACATGTTGAAAGCTTGCCATGTGACAGCACATATGGGCTAACCCCCAACCAAGACTCTTGTCAAGCTCACAGCTTCATAATTTTAATCACAATGGATCATGTTTATTAAGTGCAATAAAAGTAAGGTGTGCATCAAGTTCATGAGAGCTCTTTAACCAACTTTTCACATAACAATCAATAACATAAGCATTTTAATTCAGAAGTATAGATAATACAAAATAACATGATAAACATACTCGGAATAGCATAAAGCTAATAGGTAGATATGGTGGACTCACTGGAAAAACTTTGGTTGAAGGTGTTAGAAAACTAGTTTTTACTTGTTGGAATTTTGGGCTAGCAAGAGGGAGAAAGTTGACCGTCTAAATGCGTGCACAAGTGTCCATAGAACTAACCAATCCATGTTAAACAAAGTAAAGTAACATTCAGCATCAAAACATGAATAAGAGATAGCTCTTGATAAAACACTTGCAAATTAACACTCATTAAAAGCACATGAATCATGCAACTATATGTATCTTTTTGAATCAACTAAAACATCCCTATCCCAATATTTTTAATAGCATCCAACTTAATTCAACCCAAAATTCTAGTACCTCTCCCATAAAATAAATGATAGTGATGGTCTTACGAAAAAGCAAAACAAAAATAAAAGGAACAATAAAAGGACGCTCCAAGTTTATGCGATAGTAATGCGTTGATAGAAAAACAGAAAATAGACGTGTGCAAACCGAGAGTGTTTGGTCCAGTGGGGTGCCTTGACATTCCCAAGCTTATGGTCTTCACCATCCTTAGATAGCTCTTGGTGCATCTCCTCTAATCCCTGTGAAAAAACTTCAACACAAAATTTTTTCCCATCTCTTTTCTGTGGGGTGACATTAGTAGGTACAAAAGATAGAATGCTTGCTGAAAGAAATTCATGAATATAAATTCATATTAAGTGTCCAGAAAGTGTATAATGTTATATGCTTCCGCATAAACTCAAGTTAATCAAGAAGATTAAACTTAAAAGTTCAAAGAATGCATCAAACAAAATAGGACAGAACCTGTCCAGAAAAACAGCAGCAGCGAAACGCATTTTTCTAACCTACTTCAATATGTCGAAAAATTCTGAGAAAATTCATGCTTACATTGAATGAAAATTTGCAGTCACAGTTAAAATATAAACTCATTCGGAGTTACATTGTAGGAATGAAAAAATCATACCGTGCACAGATTTGTGCTGAAATAAAATCTCCGAATACAATAAGCAACTTTTTCAATCCAAAATGGGTAAAACTTGGCACTTTATTAAAAATTCAAGAAACGAAAGTAAAAACTAAGTCTCTTTTTAAAGCAAGAGGACACAAAGAAAATCAAAAATAAAAACAACTGGGTTGCCTCCCGTAAAGCGCTTTCTTTATAGCCATGTAGCTAGGTTTCTTACTTGGTATCAAGATGGTTGGAGTGAGGTGGCTTGGCATCCCCAAGCTTGAATTCTTGTACTTATTTGATATATGTAGGGTGAGCCTAGGGATAACATCCCCAAACTTGAGTGTTTGTGTAGCGCCCCGACCCCAGAACTATACAGTGGAACGTTGTGTAACCGGTCATGCTACACAATTGAGGGTTACTGGGTTTACCAATCCCAGGCCAATACTCCTTGGCAGGTGTGCTCAGAATGGATCATCGGCACACAACACCTCAATCATGCCATAAGCTCAGACATCGCTTCCATGTATAGTAAAGAGACCGAGACTTGTGGAACGAACTGGCACATCACAGACTCTACGACACAAAGATATCATAGTTCAACTCATATAATTGAGAAAGATAGCAAATGACACATCAGAGGTCACTGACCCATCATTACAACAAGCGGAAGCAAATTAAAGTTGTCTAAACAACAAGATCCAAATTATGGCCTAAGAGGCCTACAGATAAACATCCCGTGCCAGCCTGTTCCATGACGTCCCAAGCTGCCACCTGGGAACCCCAGACTACTCGTCGAAATCAACGTAGAACCCACCTTCCAGTTCGGTGGCGTCCTCCTCTGAAACAAATAATAATCAACAAAGCAAGGCTGAGTACGACGTACTCGCAAGAATTAGTAGGGCGATATAGGCCCGATGCTGACGGAGGCTTCAAAGCTGTATAAGTAGTTGTTTTTGCAGAAAGCTAGTTTTTATCCTTTCGAAGACTACGACTCATGGCATCGACTACTCAGAGGTTTTCATAAGGGGATAAGATAGTAAACTTTTCTTCTTCGGTTCCCATGGAACCTACTATCATCAGAATCACCACTTAACTCCACCAAGGCACTCCCTCGAATCACCCTCGAGGAAATGAACCTTCTATCACACGTTGATTATGCAACCTTTAGCTGCCATTTGATTAAAGGTTCAGGTTATCTATGATCTCATAATCAATTCCCAAGATTTGTCCATAACCGCGGACACGGCTTTTCGAAAAGATTAAACCCTGCAGGGGTGTACTGTTTTTACCATCGGTACCGTCCGACCCCTTGCCTGTACAATTAGCTCTCTTCCGGGGAAAGCCGGCAGGGCAGGCGCGGTTAAACCTTTACAAAGCATGGGACTATCCAATGGTCATCGTGACGACAGGACAAGTTCAGCGCCTATTTCAACACCCTGCCCCATCGCCACTCCTATCATCATCCTCGTCATCACATCATCTTCTTCATCTTCATCCATCGGCCACACACTCGCAAATGGAAAGCGCAAACTAGAGGACCCTTGGATACGCCCGCACTAATTATTCGGTTAGTAAGGAGCCCATACTCCCACCTTTGGAAGCACGCTCGGTTCTTGGTTCAAGCGATGAGAACTCGCACCTAGGCGGCAAGAATGAGGAAAGACACCAGCAACCTTGTTGGCAACTCATCCAAGCCTTTTAGCAATTAATTAGTACACAAGTAACCACCACTGTCCGACATTCCATTCAACTTCACAAGCATGGAAATATTCAACGGACAACTTAAGCATTCGACTAAGCATGGCTAAGCATATCTAAGCATGACATACAACAGACATAGATTATCTCAGGCCAACACTTCAATCTATGGTTCATAGGTGGGGAAACAGATAATGGTTCAGGGAACATGCAATTGATAGGATATTATATACACTGACCAAAACTTGTCACCAGAATCGAATGCAATAATATGGTGGATAAAATACTTGGGTAATATGAGATATGCCAAGAAGGTTAGGTTAGCTCTTGCCTTGCTGATAGAGCTGGCGCGTTGATCGTCGAGGTATTGTGGTGGAACCTCAACTCCTGAATCTAACGGAACACAAACAATACAAAAAAAAGGGATAAATAACACGAATACGAGGTGCAATGCACAATCATGATGATATGGACATATTATGCATTGAAAAGGTATTGGGCATGTCCCACAAGTTAAATGGAACCCCTAAATTAAATATCACAATTAACGGGTTAAAACTCCATCTTTAACTTAGTGATTTGTGTTATTTACCAAAACGTCCAGTACTGAATTATGGGTCCTAAATGCATGAAAATGACATTATTAGATAGGTATTAACCCACTGATCATTTTGGTACCTTGTTTGCAATTTTCCGATCAACGACGAATAAATGGTGATTTAAACGGTTATGCGATTTAAATCATTTTAACCATTTCGAAATTAACATCAAAAGAAAAGTTATTATCCTTCTGTGATTTTGATATAGATGAATAGACATTGAGTTGCTGATCAAATTGGTATATCATTTGCAATTTTGGATTAATGTTTATCAAGTTATGTTAATTTCAATAATTGATTTAATTCTGCCATTTTATTTATTTTTAATAAACAGCACCAATATTAAGTCTAAAATTGCCTCAAATTACATAAACTTGTAGCTAATTGTTTACTGAACATTTTGAGAGCTTAAACTTAATTTTTGGACAAGCAAAACTAAAGTTATGGAATTAACAAAATCAACATTATTTCTGCCATTTTAGTATTCAGCAAATAAAGGCAATTTATTTTGACAAATTAAACTAACCAATGGTACTAACAGATAGACATTTTATTGCTGAGCATTTTGACATATTATTTGCATTTTTTGGATTCATGGTTCAAAAGATATGCAATTTCCAAAATTTGAATAATTAACCGATGATTTGCATTTCACGTTTTAATTTCAAATTCAAAATTCATTTGCATGTGTGAGTGACATATTTGACTAGGTTATGAAATTATAAACTCTCTGATACTTTGTTTGCAATTTTTGGATCTACCAAATAAAAGATATTGCCTTTTCTAGTTTTCTGTAATTTCTGAAATTCCAAAATGAAGAACTTGATGACGTCAGCGTGATGTCAGCAGAAGGGCCAGCGGCATGTTGAGCACGAATTCGTCGTTCCTGGGCAAAATTTGTCGCGGGCAGCTATGCTATGAGGTAGAGGAGACAGAGGGAAGCACGGGGGGGGGGGGGGGGGCGGTGGTAGAGGACCAAATGGTCACCGGAGCGGCGCCGGTGACCATGGCCAGCGGCGGAGGGCGGCGGGGCACGGCGAGGCGACGGTCCAGAGAGGGAAAGGGGAGGGAGGAGAAGGCCAGGAGGATGAGGGGCTCACCACGAGCACGTAGCCGTGGTCGGAGACGGCGGGGGAGGCCGGAATCGGAGGCGAGCGTCCATGGCGGCGGCGGTCATCGGCGGAGAAGAACGGGACGGCGCCGGCAAATGCGGGCCCCCCCAGCACGGTCTGGTGGCACCGGGAGGAAGAGGAGCTCGAGGCGGAGCTGCTGGCGGCGTCGGCTGGCCTCGGGGCGGCGCAGGACGGCGGCGATTGGCGCGGCAATGCGGCGGCGGCGGAAAGAGCTCGGGCCCGAAATTAGGGTTAGGGTTCCAGGGGGAGAGCGGGGGAGAGGGAGAGAGGGAAGAGCAGCTCGTCGTGGGGGGCCTCCTTGTCGATGCTTCCACGGAGGGGGGGGCCCGGCAGCGAGGCAGGGGAGCTGGTTCGACGGCGACGAGCGACAGCGACGATGGTTCGGTCGCTACAGAGGAGAGCGATGACACTTTTCTGAATAACCCCCTAGTTCCATATTTCTTTGTGTTTTTTTTTCTTTTAAATTGAAAACAGCAAGTTTAGTAATTCAATTAATGCCTTTAGACATATTCAAAAATTATGAAATTATTCAGGGAGGCTCCTGATAATATTCTTAAGCTACCCATATTTTGTTTTGAATTTTTTGAAAGGTTTAACTTGGTTTCAAAATTCAAAGTTGATTTGCAACTATTTGAAGTTCTCATTTTTAATTGAGGCATTTAAACCTTTTTATAAAATATGCAAAAATTCATGTAACCCCCCTATGACATGTAGAAGCTCCACAAAATTTGGTGTTGCAAAATAAAAAGTTTTGCATAACAGTTGTTCATGGGGTTCACATATTGCAATGTTGATCAATTCCAACTATCAATTTTATAGTCTTACAAAAGCACAAAGCAAGAATATTATTTTGCACTCTTGGAACTTCCTGGACAAATATGGAAGATCAAGAATATTTTGTTTTGCCAATTTGAGCAATTGCATTTGGTTTGGGATTTTTGGAAAGTGTTTGATTCCTTTAAATGATTTCCATTGTTTGCAATATTTAACTTAGCATTTTAAATATGTATGCCATGATGCAATGAAAATAAAAAGTGAAAATTTGGCCCATATTTTAGGGTACCAAATCTGGGCTGTTACAATTCTATCCCCCTTACAAGAATCTCGCCCCGAGATTCCTAGAGTAGGAAGAGGGATGAGGGAGACATGGCAAGCCTTCACTTCAACGATCTTCTCGATCCCACGATGATCTTCCTTGTTGTAGAGAAAAGGTAGCAAGCATGACATGCCGACGAGAAAGTCGGAAGATAGTTCAAGGTGACAGACAAATTTTCTCCAAGGGTTGGAAATATGAACTTTGCACAAGACCATAAGCCATTGGGGAAAACTAGGAACAACTTGACCATACAAAGGTCGAGCAGAGGATAGGAGAATGACCGAGAGACATTTTTAGCAACACCACGTTAATGTTCACCTCGATGTTCTGGATACCACCATCTGGCTTTGAAAAAGCCTTCAATAGGTCATCAAGTGGAGGTCGGACTTTTAAGGTTGCGAAGAGACCATAAGGGCAACTTCTAGAATAAGTAGCACAAATTCCTCATGGAGAGTGGTTTGATTTTACGAAAGGCAAGAGGATATCACAATAGACCTTCCAGTTAAGTAGGGCAACCACCACCTCAAACTTGCTGGATTTACACAAGGCCTATGTCATACTCTTAAGGAACACCAACCATCATTTCTTCTTGAGATTCAGATTTGGTTAAGCATGCGGATATTCCAGACTTGACATGTCCGAGGGAGGAGTTAGAACAGCTAACGAGGGGTAAGGATCCTCAAGATTTGACTACAATGTCAAACTCTAGGACATGAGCTAGATTGCGAGAGGAAAGTTGCTTTTCCAAGCGAACTCTGTGATCTTTAGTGTTTCGACACGAATCTAACCTATTGACCGAAAGTGTGCACCTGAACAAAATGGACTTGGTAGCACAGTCAAACTCGGCTTGATGATCTGATTACCAATCGTGCTAAGAGCGCCACCAAAGTCCTTGGATATCAAAGCAATATAAATTGCTAAGAATGTCCGATTTCCACATCAATATGCATCCTCAACAATCTCGAGCCCGAGTAGCTCGGAGGTAGATGGATAAGGAAGGGTAGGAGCATCACTTCATCCGGTAAGTCATGAGACTAAGCACGACATCTGGATATAAAAGAGTGTGACACTCCAAGGTTGAACAGAACAAAAGCTAGACAAGCCTCTTATTCTGCGGATTACAATACTTTGACCTGGCCGAGAAATGGACAAGGTACCGGAGTTTGTTTCTCCTAACATCCCGATGTGGAATGTCTTGATGGACCACAAGGGTAACATGCATCGGAACACACCAATGCACGACAACACTTGACTGTCGACAGACAGACAAAGGTCGGCCAGCAATTCAGGAGTAAGGAACCTGCTCAGGAGAAATTCCAAGATGTTGCAGAAGCACAAGATAGCACTCTTCCAACAACTAGTGCTGAAAGGGTTTCACGAACGAGTGTTATTGGAGGAAGCACAAAGATAGCTGGGAAACTCGCTATGAGCACTCTTGTAGTGATTCAGATGGTTTCATGACAGAATATCTAGCTATAGCTCATGACGGGGAAGAGTTTTGTTGCCGCAATTCAATTACAACTACAACACCAATTCGAAGATTAACTTCAATCATGGCGAACCTGACGTAGGGTTTGACAATTAACACCAGGTTTCAACGGAAGGATCTTGGGTTAAAGATCAGCTTCATGTACTAGGACTCACGAATAGCATAATGCTCACATGGGTGACAACCCTCATGAAAGAATACACCAGAATTCCAGTACAATCCGAGACCTTCGGTTCAAGACCATGGGCTAAAGCAAAGGAATGTCTTGACTATCCGCAATACTTCCTCTCATCGAGCTTTAGAACGGCAGACGAGTAGAGCTAACCAGTAGACTAAAGGTAGAAGCCAACCCTGTGAACCTAAATTCTTGACTCGCCAGACGAGCAGAATAACCGCTAAATCAAATAGAGGTAAGATGACACCAAGATCAGAGTGAATTGGGTAAGAAGTAAAAAGAATCCTAAGATGGTTTTCACAACTCATTTTAGTTCATAAATAATTTTTACCACTCTAGACTCGACTTCGACCAATAGAACGGGTTTCCTACAGGCAGTCCTGCTCTGATACCAATTTGTAGCGCCCCGACCCCAGAACTATACAGTGGAACGTTGTGTAACCGGTCATGCTACACAATTGAGGGTTACTGGGTTTACCAATCTCAGGCCAATACTCCTTGGCAGGTGTGCTCGGAACGGATCATCGGCACACAACACCTCAATCATGCCATAAGCTCAGACATCGCTTCCATGTATAGTAAAGAGACCGAGACTTGTGGAACGAACTGGCACATCACAGACTCTACGACACAAAGATATCATAGTTCAACTCATATAATTGAGAAAGATAGCAAATGACACATCAGAGGTCACTGACCCATCATTACAACAAGCGGAAGCAAATTAAAGTTGTCTAAACAACAAGATCCAAATTATGGCCTAAGAGGCCTACAGATAAACATCCCGTGCCAGCCTGTTCCATGACGTCCCAAGCTGCCACCTGGGAACCCCAGACTACTCGTCGAAATCAACGTAGAACCCACCTTCCAGTTCGGTGGCGTCCTCCTCTGAAACAAATAATAATCAACAAAGCAAGGCTGAGTACGACGTACTCGCAAGAATTAGTAGGGCGATATAGGCCCGATGCTGACGGAGGCTTCAAAGCTGTATAAGTAGTTGTTTTTGCAGAAAGCTAGTTTTTATCCTTTCGAAGACTACGACTCATGGCATCGACTACTCAGAGGTTTTCATAAGGGGATAAGATAGTAAACTTTTCTTCTTCGGTTCCCATGGAACCTACTATCATCAGAATCACCACTTAACTCCAGGGTTCCTTTAGCTGCCATTTGATTAAAGGTTCAGGTTATCTATGATCTCATAATCAATTCCCAAGATTTGTCCATAACCGCGGACACGGCTTTTCGAAAAGATTAAACCCTGCAGGGGTGTACTGTTTTTACCATCGGTACCGTCCGACCCCTTGCCTGTACAATTAGCTCTCTTCCGGGGAAAGCCGGCAGGGCAGGCGCGGTTAAACCTTTACAAAGCATGGGACTATCCAAGGGTCATCGTGACGACAGGACAAGTTCAGCGCCTATTTCAACACCCTGCCCCATCGCCGCTCCTATCATCATCCTCGTCATCACATCATCTTCTTCATCTTCATCCATCGGCAACACACTCGCAAATGGAAAGCGCAAACTAGAGGACCCTTGGATACGCCTGCACTAATTATTCGGTTAGTAAGGAGCCCATACTCCCACCTTTGGAAGCACGCTCGGTTCTTGGTTCAAGCGATGAGAACTCGCACCTAGGCAGCAAGAATGAGGAAAGACACCAGCAACCTTGTTGGCAACTCATCCAAGCCTTTTAGCAATTAATTAGTACACAAGTAACCACCACTGTCCGACATTCCATTCAACTTCACAAGCATGGAAATATTCAACGGACAACTTAAGCATTCGACTAAGCATGGCTAAGCATATCTAAGCATGACATACAACAGACATAGATTATCTCAGGCCAACACTTCAATCTATGGTTCATAGGTGGGGAAACAGATAATGGTTCAGGGAACATGCAATTGATAGGATATTATATACACTGACCAAAACTTGTCACCAGAATCGAATGCAATAATATGGTGGATAAAATACTTGGGTAATATGAGATATGCCAAGAAGGTTAGGTTAGCTCTTGCCTTGCTGATAGAGCTGGGCGCGTTGATTGTCGAGGTATTGTGGTGGAACCTCAACTCCTGAATCTAACGGAACACAAACAATACAAAAAAAAGGGATAAATAACACGAATACGAGGTGCAATGCACAATCATGATGATATGGACATATTATGCATTGAAAAGGTATTGGGCATGTCCCACAAGTTAAATGGAACCCCTAAATTAAATATCACAATTAACGGGTTAAAACTCCATCTTTAACTTAGTGATTTGTGTTATTTACCAAAACGTCCAGTACTGAATTATGGGTCCTAAATGCATGAAAATGACATTATTAGATAGGTATTAACCCACTGATCATTTTGGTACCTTGTTTGCAATTTTCCGATCAACGACGAATAAATGGTGATTTAAACGGTTATGCGATTTAAATCATTTTAACCATTTCGAAATTAACATCAAAAGAAAAGTTATTATCCTTCTGTGATTTTGATATAGATGAATAGACATTGAGTTGCTGATCAAATTGGTATATCATTTGCAATTTTTGGATTAATGTTTATCAAGTTATGTTAATTTCAATAATTGATTTAATTCTGCCATTTTATTTATTTTTAATAAACAGCACCAATATTAAGTCTAAAATTGCCTCAAATTACATAAACTTGTAGCTAATTGTTTACTGAACATTTTGAGAGCTTAAACTTAATTTTTGGACAAGCAAAACTAAAGTTATGGAATTAACAAAATCAACATTATTTCTGCCATTTTAGTATTCAGCAAATAAAGGCAATTTATTTTGACAAATTAAACTAACCAATGGTACTAACAGATAGACATTTTATTGCTGAGCATTTTGACATATTATTTGCATTTTTTGGATTCATGGTTCAAAAGATATGCAATTTCCAAAATTTGAATAATTAACCGATGATTTGCATTTCACGTTTTAATTTCAAATTCAAAAATTCATTTGCATGTGTGAGTGACATATTTGACTAGGTTATGAAATTATAAACTCTCTGATACTTTGTTTGCAATTTTTGGATCTACCAAATAAAAGATATTGCCTTTTCTAGTTTTCTGTAATTTCTGAAATTCCAAAATGAAGAACTTGATGACGTCAGCGTGATGTCAGCAGAAGGGCCAGCGGCATGTTGAGCACGAATTCGTCGTTCCTGGGCGAAATTTGTCGCGGGCAGCTATGCTATGAGGTAGAGGAGACAGAGGGAAGCACGGGGGGGGGGGGGGGGGGGCGGTGGTAGAGGACCAAATGGTCACTGGAGCGGCGCCGGTGACCATGGCCAGCGGCGGAGGGCGGCGGGGCACGGCGAGGCGACGGTCCAGAGAGGGAAAGGGGAGGGAGGAGAAGGCCAGGAGGATGAGGGGCTCACCACGAGCACGTAGCCGTGGTCGGAGACGGCGGGGGAGGCCGGAATCGGAGGCGAGCGTCCATGGCGGCGGCGGTCATCGGCGGAGAAGAACGGGACGGCGCCGGCAAATGCGGGCCCCCCAGCATGGTCTGGTGGCACCGGGAGGAAGAGGAGCTCTAGGCGGAGCTGCTGGCGGCGTCGGCTGGCCTCGGGGCGGCGCAGGACGGCGGCGATTGGCGCGGCAATGCGGCGGCGGCGGAAAGAGCTCGGGCCCGAAATTAGGGTTAGGGTTCCAGGGGGAGAGCGGGGGAGAGGGAGAGAGGGAAGAGCAGCTCGTCGTGGGGGGCCTCCTTGTCGATGCTTCCACGAAGGGGGGGGGGGGCCCGGCAGCGAGGCAGGGGAGCTGGTTCGACGGCGACGAGCGACAGCGACGATGGTTCGGTCGCTACAGAGGAGAGCGATGACACTTTTCTGAATAACCCCCTAGTTCCATATTTCTTTGTGTTTTTTTTCTTTTAAATTGAAAACAGCAAGTTTAGTAATTCAATTAATGCCTTTAGACATATTCAAAAATTATGAAATTATTCAGGGAGGCTCCTGATAATATTCTTAAGCTACCCATATTTTTGTTTTGAATTTTTTGAAAGGTTTAACTTGGTTTCAAAATTCAAGTTGATTTGCAACTATTTGAAGTTCTCATTTTTAATTGAGGCATTTAAACCTTTTTATAAAATATGCAAAAATTCATGTAACCCCCCTATGACATGTAGAAGCTCCACAAAATTTGGTGTTGCAAAATAAAAAGTTTTGCATAACAGTTGTTCATGGGGTTCACATATTGCAATGTTGATCAATTCCAACTATCAATTTTATAGTCTTACAAAAGCACAAAGCAAGAATATTATTTTGCACTCTTGGAACTTCCTGGACAAATATGGAAGATCAAGAATATTTTGTTTTGCCAATTTGAGCAATTTCATTTGGTTTGGGATTTTTGGAAAGTGTTTGATTCCTTTAAATGATTTCCATTGTTTGCAATATTTAACTTAGCATTTTAAATATTTATGCCATGATGCAATGAAAATAAAAAGTGAAAATTTGGCCCATATTTTAGGGTACCAAATCTGGGCTGTTACAGTTTGTCCCTCGTGATCTTTATTCATCACCCTCAACTCTTCCACTTGAAAATTCTCTTCACACAAAACTCATCATAAAACTTGATTAGAGGGGTTAGTGTCTCCATAAATGAAATCCTCATAGGTATAGAAAAGACATATCATGAGTTGATTCTACACATTATCTAATATTTCTATGGTTGTGTATTGCTCTTTGATCAATAGAACCACACAAAACACAAGTAATGAGAGTAATGCAAAATAAAGACAGAATCTGTCAAAAACTAGACAGCTCGTAAAGAGTGAATTTTTAGAGGCACTTACGTTGCTCAAATCAGAAAACTTTGAACTAATGAAATGTGTATTAATGACTGAATATTTCTGTAGTAAAATATGAAGTCAAAATTACTCTTCTGTGATTTTATACATGTTTCGCAGTGAAGCTCAGGAATCTGTTTTCTTGACAGCAAATCGCTATTGTTTAATCCTACCTCTCAAAAGAGGTTATTCTTGCCATTAAGATGAAAAATAAGATACAAAGGTGATGTTACAGTAGTAAACAAGCACCTTGACTAAATAAATCCAAAACTTAAGCTGAAGATAAAAATAAAAAAGAAACACAAAGAACAAAGCAAGAATCAAGAGAAACAATCAAAGAAGAAGGAAAACATTTTTGTTGTTTTTGATTTAGCAAAAAGGCAAAAGGAGAAGCAAATATATACAAAATAAACACTCTTTTTATTTGGTTTTAGCTTTGAGAAAAGTTATAACGATAGAGACTTTGCAACGGTTCCATTGGCATGAACAACACATGTTCAAGGTCGACCCCAACTTCTCCATTACTCAACCTTTTCATTTACTTTCCCAAATTTTATATAAAATGAAAATCTTAAACTAATTGTCACCAAACAATAGGTAAAGATATTTTACATGTTGTAAAGATATAAAGGTGTGCTAGAACTGAATAGGAAATTAAAGCATAGGGAACAGACAACAGAATATTAAACAATTTACTTTTAAGTCTAACTCTCTTCCTATGCATTGGAATTTTATATATAAATAAATAACAAAAAATTTGAGGTAACCAATGCATATAATAATCAATAACTTGCATTTTAAATAACATAGAAACATAAAGGGGATTCTTATCTCTTTCTCTCTCATAATAGGTGCAAGCATTAAAGTTAAACATAACCACATAGTTTTGAATAGAATCACCACATAAAGACTTATCATCTAATGAGCATAATGGATCATCAAACTCAATTAAATCACTTTCATCCTCAATAGTAGGTGGACTGAAAATATCATATACATAAAAACAAATGTAACAGCCCAGATTTGGTACCCTAAAATATGGACGAAATTTTCACTTTTTATTTTCATTGCATCATGGCATACATATTTAAATTGCTAAGTTAATTATTGCAAACAATGGAAATCATTAAAAGGAATCAAACCCTTCCCAAATTTCCCAACCCAAATGAATTGCTCAACTTAGCAAACCAAATTATTCTGGAAATTCCAAATTGTCCAGGAAGTTCCAAGAATATATTTGTTTAAATCTTTGTCAAAGACAATTGCTTGTTAAGCAAAGTAATAAATATTTGGAATTCAAATTGGTTTAAACAAATGGTGAATTTTGACTCCAAGTTCAACTTCTCAAAATTTAAAATAAAATCATGGGAGCTCCCTTATAATATTAGGAGCCCCCATAAATATTTTCATAGTTTATGGAATTGCTTAATTATTCCAAGTCAATAAAGTTTGGAAATTATTAAAATTGTCATTTGTAAACCCTATGAGCAAATGTGGTGCTAAACTTTTTAGTTTGCAACCCCAATTTTTGTGAAGCTTCTAGATGGTAAGGGGAGTCTACATGAATTTTTGTGGAATTTTATAAAATGATTAAGTTCCTCAATTAAATAGAAAAGGCTGCTGTTTTCAAAAGAAAATAAAACCAGAAAAAGGAAAAGTGAGCCAGGGGGTTTTCCAGAAAATGGTCATCATCTTCGCGCTGTAGCGACCGAGCACCTCACCGACGCGCTCGTCGCCACCGCACCCTCCACTGTCGCCATGCCGAGCCCCCCTGGTGGATAAGAAGCAGCCCCCGCGCCCTCTGCTTCCCTCTCTCCTCCCTTGCTCTCGGCTCCCTCCGAAACCCTAACCCTAACCCTAGAAATCGAGCTCTGTTGTCCGTCGCCGGCCGCTGCCTTGCCGCGCCAATCGCCGCCGCCCTGCGCCGCTCCGAGCTCGCCTGAGGTGTCCCTCCGGACCGCCTCGGCCTCCTCTATCTCCTCCTCCAGCCATGCGTGCTGGGAGGCCTCCAACCGACGGAATCGACCGTTCCTTCCCCGCCGTCGGCCGCCGCGCCGAGCACCATGGCGCCGCCGCCCGACCTCCCCCGTCCTCGCCATCCGCACCAACACTTCCAGGGTGAGCTTGCGCACCTTCCCGACCCATCCTCCCTCCTTCTTTCCCTCTGTGCAGCGCTCCCACCGTGCGTCACCGTCGGCCGCCGCTAGACCTGGACGCCGGCACAACTCCGGCGACCATATGGTCCAACCGCCACTCCCCCCTTGCTCCCCTGCACTTCCTCTAGATGTTGGAGCAGCTCCCCGCGCCCAATTTCCCTTCAATTCGACGAATCGATGCTCGACCTGCCGCTGCCTTGCTGTGACACGTGATGACATCATCGTGTTCTTCAATTTTGGAAATTCTAGATTTTTAACAGAGAGTTAAAATTTTGCAATATCTTGTAATCCATAATTCCAAACTAAAAGTGCTATATATGAAAGTTGTTCAGAAAAATAAGCCCTATCTGTTAGTGTCAATGTCATGATCAAATAATTAATTTTTATGGCTAAATTAATTACATTTACAAAATGGCAGATTATATTTGAAAATTGGAAATTGCATAACTTGATATTTAATTATCCAAAAATCATGAATGAGCTACCAAAAGGTTTAGATTTTCATAACCTATCCAAATATGCAACTCCCACATGCAATTGAATTCTTGAATTTGAATTTAAATGTGAAATGCAATTCACCTATTAGTTATTCAAATTTTGGAAATTCATACCTAGAGTTTTACATTTCAGAAAAATGCAAATAATATGTCATTTTGCTCAAGAGAGAAATGCCTATCAGTTAGTGCCATTGGTTAAATTATTTGGTCAAATTAAATTGCCCATATTTAATAATTACAGAAATGGCAGAAATGAGTGGAAATTTATAAAATCTATAACTTTATGAATATTGCTCCAAAAATTATAAATGAGATCTTAAAATGTTCAGGAAAACAACATCTAAATGTTAGTTCCATTTACATGCAATAATGAACATTTAAATTGTTGTTTAATTAAAATTATTAAAATGGCAGATTTAAATCACATTTTGGGAATGTCATAACTTGTTAAATATTAAATCAAAAATTCCAAATGATATATCAAATTGATCAGCAACTCAAATGCTATCTATACATGTTAATATCACAGCATGCAAATAAATTTTCCTTTGATGTTAATTTCGAATTGGTTAAAATGATTTAAATCGCATAACCGTTTAAATCACCATTTCTTCACCGTTAATCGGAAAAATGCAAACAAGGTACCAAAATGATCAGTGGATTAATACCAATCTAATAAAGTCATTTTCATGCATGTAGACCCCATATTTCAGTACTGGACATTTTGAATAAATGCTAAATTCACTAAGTTAAATATGGAGTTTTGACCCGTTAACTGCGATATTTATTTTAGGGGTTCCATTTAACTTGTGGGACATGCCCAATATGATTTCAATGCATAATTTGACCATATCATCATGATTGTGCATTGCACCTTGTATTCATGTTATTTATTTCGTTTCCTGTTATTGTTGTGTTTCGTTAGATTCAGGAGTCGAGGTTCCACCACAATACCTCGACGATCAACGCGCCCAGTACTATCAGCAAGGCAAGAGCTAACCTAACCTTCTTGGCATCTAGCATCCTATTGTTTTTACAAACTTATTTTATCCACCATAATATTGCATGCGATTCACATGTCTCTTTTGATCAAGATGTAGAGTATCCTNCTGGTCTTTTAGAATAACTTAAAAGCATTAAGTATAATTAAGTGGTTTATCCCGATTAATTGTTATAATTATATTCGGGATCCCATTTAACTTGTGGGTCATGCTCAAGACCTCTCCAATGCATTAACTTGTCATGTCATCATGTGTTTGTGCATTGCACTTCTATATTTGTTGATTGTTCTGTTCTTTCCGGTGTTTTGGCTTCCTCTCGATAGAATGCGATTCGTGATCGAGACGAGTCCGATGTGAAGATCGACGACACCGATGGACGACACTGGAGTATGGATCGACAAGTCAATCACTTGTTTCCTCGAAGCTCTATATTTTCTGTGCATTGCCAACAAAGGCAAGAACTAACCTAACCTTCTTGGCATCTAGCATCCTATTGTTTTGCAAACTTATTTTATACACCAGAATATTGCATGCGATTCAACTGTCTCTTTTGATCAAGAATTAGAGTATCCTACAAATGCATGTCTTCCCCGAACCATCACATGCTTCCCCTCCTATGAACCATAGGTTTGATGTGTTGGCCGGAGACCAAGATATAATGGATATATTTATATGCTTAGCTATGCTTAGCCATGCTTAGTCGTATGCTAGTTGTGTCCGTTGATTAATTCCATATTGATGATGTTGATGGAATGATTCGGGCGTGGTGGATATATGTGATGCTTAATTAATTTGCTAAGAAGGCTGGGATGAGTTGCCATCGGGGATGGTGTTTTGCCTCATTCTTGCCCCTAGGTGTGAGTTCTTATCGCTTGAACCAAGAACCGAGCGTGCTTCCATCGGTGGGGGTATGGGCTCCTTACTAACTGAATAACTTGTGCGGGCGTATCCAAGGGTCCTCTAGTTTGCTATTTCCATTTGCGCGTGTGTGTGAGCGGAAAAAGGAATGATGAGGATGGTGGTGTTCAGGACGTGGCGATGGGGCAGGGGCTGAAATAGGCTGGGTAAACTTGCCCTGTGGCCACAGATGACTCTTGGATAGTCTCATGCGAGGTAAAGGTTTAACCGCGCCCACTCGCCGGCCTTCCCCGGAAGAGGGCCAATCAGGTGAGCCGGACGGTACCAATGGGTAAATTAGTACACCCCTGCAGGGTTTAATCTTTTCGAAAAGCCGTGTCCACGGTTATGGACAAATCTTGGTGAGATAGGTGAGATCATAGAGAACATTAACTTAATTGATATGGCAGCTAGAGGTTGCATAATCAAGTGTGATAAAAGGTTCATTTCCTCGAGGGTGATTCGAGGGAGTGCCTTGGTGGAGATGAGGTGCTTCTGGTTACAAATGGTTCGTTGAGAACCGCAGATGAAAGTTACTCTCTTATCCCTTTTCGGAAAACAGTCTGAGTAGACGGTTCCATGGGTCTTTATGTCTTTTAAAAAGGAAAGCTAGCTTTATGCAAAATCAGCTACCTTATACAGCATTAGAGCCTCCATCAGCATCGGGCCTATATCGCCCTACTAATTCTTGCGAGTACGTCGTACTCAGCCTTGCTTTGTTGATTATTACTTGTTTCAGAGGAGGACGTCACCGAACTGGAAGGTGGGTTCTTTATTGACATCGACGAGTAGTCTGGGGTTCCCAGGTGGCAGCTTGGGACGTCATGGAACAGGCTGGCACGGGATGTTTATCTGTAGGCCTCTTAGGCCATAATTTGGATCTTGTTGTTTAGACAACTTTAATTTGCTTCCGCTGTTGTAATGATGGGTCAGTGACCTCTGATGTGTCATTTGCTATCTTTCTCAATTATATGAGTTGAACTATGATCTCTTTGTGTCGTAGAGTCTGTGATGTGCCAGTTGTTCCGCAGTCTTGGTCTCTTTGTTATACGTGAAAGCGATGTCCGAGCTTATGACATGATCGAGGTGTTGTGTGCCGATGATGTATTCCGAGCACGCCTGCCAATGTGTTTTGGCCTGGGATTGGTAAACCCAGTAACCCTCGATTGTGTAGCATGACCGGTTGCACAACGTTTCACTGTATAGCTCTGGGGTCAGGGCGCTACACAGGGGCGGCGACAGCCGGCGATGGCGACGGGCGAGCTGCCGCGCGGAAGGCGGCCATTACGGACCGTCGCGTCGCGCGGAGCCGCCGAGGCGGCGCGCGAAGCCGCCGTGTCGGGGAAGAGGCCGGTAGTCGCGCCAGTGACGGAGTAGAGGCGTGTGAGAACGACGGCGGCGGTGGACGGCGCAAACCGATCTTAGATCGGAAAACCAAAAAAGAACACCGATCAAAAGCGACCGGCACGAGAGAAAAGCCCCGATCAAAGGATCGGGAGAAAAGACTCTAGGGCAGCCGATCCACAGGACCGGCGGACGAACCCTAGGTACGGGCGGCGCGGCCCCATCCCCGGGGGCGGCACGGTGTGGAAGCGGCGGCGGCGGCTAGGATTGGATCGGTTGCTCTGATACCATGTAGTCAATCTACTACGCAGATAGTTCATTGATTCATATGCGTTTGATGCTTCATACTGGACTAGCTTGGTTTAGGGAAAAAAATGAATTCTACATAAAGGATCATGCTTATCTTACCAGTAAAACCTTGGTCCATTCATATTGTCCCCACTATAAGATTTAGAACCATCAATGGTTTGGATATTTCAAATCTTAAACATATATATCATGGATTGGATTTATTCCCTTTGTCAGACCTTGCAAGGGTAAAAGGAAAACAAAATATAGAAGTTTTATGACCCTAACATTCTGGTTGTGTTTTAGAGCGTGTATGCTCACGGTTAGTCTAAAAGTCGAGTTCTCTCATGCCCCGTCTCTCTCTCTCCTCCCCCTCTCCCCTCGAGAGTATCTCGGCCGCTCCCCGGCCCTCTCCTCCGACGGCCTCGCCGGGCGGAGTGTAAGGGGAGAGGGCCTTACCCTTCTATGTCTATAATAGGAGTAGGTTTCCCTTTGATAGTGTTCCTACGTGGAGTATGGCACTATGTCGTGGGGGAGAAAGTCGCCGGACAAGTCAAGTAAAGATTTTTTTTGTTAACTATAGCGTTGGGGATTGTCTTCATGAATGTCATCCAATGAGGATAGTTGCCATCAGCTAGGTTATCTCTTGTTGTATTGGTGGTCATTGGTCTTTTTTTTTAAATGGAGGTTATGCACACATCGTTTTATATTAATTATTCCACAAAGCCTTACAAAGTAATACATTGAAAATTCTGAAGCCACCGTCCTGAAAACAACTGTAGCTACACATACCAACTCAATGAAGGGGGTGCACCTGGTCAAAGCCGTCTGCTCGGACCTCGCATCAACGCACAACATCTAAAACCGAAGTCCTCAAACCGAGCCGCACAATGCGGGCCGGGAGCACTAACCGGTCCAGCAGACTCAAGACAGGCACCATTGCGCACGCTCTAGAAGCCGCCGCCGCCATCTTCCTCGAACCCATCATTGCACGGGTCATTGGTCTTATAATTGTACTCCAGAGTTGTGTCTTCAACAAATCTCGCAAACAATGAAGAACGTTGCAGTACGCTCAGGTTTATCTGAGAATCGGCCATGTCAAAGAAGTGCCAAATCCACATGGCATAATCTGCCACAGATTTAAGTGTGACACTGCATGCTCTAACATGGTATTTATAGATCCCTTGTCAAAAGAATGGACACTTATTTCATCCTCAATGCATGCAATCGATGCTTCGAAACATCTCAGAAAATCCAGGTCACAATAACCAAGAAGTAAAAGAAGAAGAACATGGATGAGATTTCAGGACCCACAATGCCATTTCCCCCAAGAGCGCCGCTGCCCAAGGTGAATCACGACCTTGCCTAAATTACCCTTAATTTGAAGGAAACAGACTATTTTTTTTCGGTCTACTGGCTGAGTTTGGTCTTGGTCTCTAACTCTAAAACCACACAAACTTGACCCGTACTATTTAATACCGGACAGATTTGCTCCCAAGCCTCGGACAAAGTGGTATGAGGAATTTGCTCTTGCGATATTGTACATTTGATATCTTACCAAGTTTGTAACTGTGATATTTGACCAAATTTCTTTTGACGCAAGGGTGAAGAAATGGTACCTACAAGGGATTGGAGGATTGCAATGCCTCAAATGCTCCGACTTGTCAATTGTTTTGTCGCCATCAATGTATAAAAATACGGACATGTATCCACTCGTGAGCTATGGACTATGTCATGTATGATCTGATGCTCAGAATTCATGAGGCATTTCACATTAGAATAAAGAAAGAAAACTTGGAACATACAGAAGCTGAGGCTGGAGTTATTCGCCGGATGATCCGACTGTGATGAAGGTTGCAGCAATCGTCGGGTATGCTCTGCAGACCGCAGTGCTGCAAGTTGCACTCAAGAACCTGCAAAAATTGAAATCACCAGAATGGATGTTAGCTTTACTTATGATGAACAAATAATATTGCATAAAACCCACATTATCTGGTGATGATTTTTTTTGACCCCCCTAGAAGAACATGCACTAGACAGTTTGCTCAACTAAACTAATTTCACAGGACTCCTCGCATCATAAAACTGTATTCCAAGGACAGAAGAATTGTTTTTTTTTTTTGATAAAGGGCTTATAATAAAGTATTACACCCGGCCTCTGCATAACAAGATGCACACAGCCGACAAGTCATCATTCAAACGAACAGAGAAAAACATAGACAGATTTCAAATCAAAAGGATCATGCAAATCGCCTATGTTGCTGGGCCAATCCGAAGATCATTATGCCACCCATTTTGTGTAAAAATGTCCCTCGCCGTGGTCTCCAGTTGCGCAGAAACCTCCATAAAAAGGTCTCGATACTCCACGCGTTGTAATATGGACCACGAACGGAGCAAACCTGTGCACCGGTAAATTACCTGCATAAAGGAAACATTTTTATCATTAAAAACCCTGTCGTTTCTACTCAGCCACAGCGACCATAATACAGCTATCGCTCCCACCCGAATAATCGTTCTAAACTTAATATCAATACCATGAAGCCAGTTGCCAAAAATATTCGCAACGGAACGTGGTGGATATAAATTTGAAGCAACTTGGATGGTTGACCAAATAGAACGTGCAACCTTGCATTCGAAGAAAAGGCAATTAATCGTCTCATCATGTAGACAGAAAACACACTTCGTACTGCCATGCCAGTTGCGCTTAACAAGGTTATATTTAGTTAGGATCACTCCTCGGCGAGCATACCACGAAAAAATCTTTGTTTTTAGTGGCATCTTCATCCTCCAAAGTTTTTTATTATTATCCACTGGCAAATCCGATTGGATCAACGCTTTATACATGGAATCTACCGAGAATTTGCCATTCTGAAGTAGGTTCCAACGAAAAATATCCGGTCCATGATCAAGGTTAATTGTGGCAAAACGCCCTAGAAGGGTGTTCCACGCATCCAACCTGGTACCAGTTAAATCTCGTCTGAACGTCACATTCGGAGGTGATGACATAACCGAGGCAAGCGTAACCTCCCTATGGCGAACAATGTTGTATAAAGCTGGATACTGGTCCATAAGGGTGGTATGGCCTAACCATATGTCCTCCCAAAACCTGATTTGTGATCCATCTTTGATAGCGAATTTCCCAAAGTGAAAGAAAGACTCTTTCGCTGACATGAGACCAGCCCAAAAGTGAGAGTCACCTGGTTTCCAAACCACCTGTGACAACGCTTTTGTACCGATATATTTTCGCTTTAATATTGTTTGTCATACTCCTTCTTCCGAGAGAAGCTTGAAAAGCCATTTCCCTAGAAGGGCCGTATTTTTAATCCGTAGATCATGTATACCAAGTCCACCCTGATCTTTAGGACGGCAAACAACATCCCACTGAGCCAGTCGATATTTCTTTTTCTCGCTATCACCCTGCCAAAAGAATCGCGAACGATAATAGTCCAACTTTTTAAGGACACCTTTTGGTAGCTGGAAGAAGGATATCATATACAGTACCATATTAGTTAGGACTGAATTGATAAGTACCAATCTCCCTCCTAGGGATAATAGTTTCCCTCTCCAGCTGGTTAAACGAGCTTGAAAACGCTCTTCAACATGCTTCCATTCGGCGTTAGTCAATCTCCTATAATGTATTGGTATACCAAGATACCTAATAGGAAAAGAACCTTGCTCACATCCGAATAAATCCGCATATTGATTTGCGAAATCCAGGGCCTCACCGAAGCAGAACAACTCACTCTTATGAAAATTAATCTTTAGACCAGAAAGTTTTTCAAAAGCTGATAAAATCAACTTCATATTCATAGCTTTCTCAAGGTCATGTTCCATAAACAAGATTGTGTCGTCCGCATACTGGAGAATAGAGAGCCCGCCATCAACCAAATGAGGGATGACACCCTCTATCTGTCCATCCAGTTTAGCCCTATCAATCATGACCGCTAGCATGTCAGCCACTATATTAAATAGTATCGGCGAAAGCGGGTCACCTTGCCTTAGACCTTTCTTTGTTTGGAAGTAATGACCAGTTTCGTTATTAACTTTAATGGCCACACTACCTCCAGTGACAAAATTACGGATCCAAGCACACCACTCCTCCGAAAAGCCTTTCATTCTCAGGGTCTGCTAGAGAAATTCCCAGTTTACCTTGTCATAAGCTTTTTCAAAGTCAATCTTAAAGATTACCCCATTCAACTTTTTCGTATGCATCTCATGAACAGTTTCATGTAGTATAACTACCCCGTCTAGGATATTCATACCCTGCATAAAAGCAGTCTGAGTAGGACGAACCACATGATCTGCCACGGAGTTCAATCGGATCGTTGCCACCTTGGTGAAAATTTTGAAACTCACGTTAAGGAGGCAGATTGGTCTGTACTGTTGTATCCTCTCTGCATCGATAACCTTAGGTAACAAAATAATCTCACCAAAGTTCAACCTAAAAAGCTCCAGCTGTCAGGCGTGCAAATCACCAAACATAGCTAGAAGGTTAGATTTAATGATATCCCAGAAGTTTTGGTAAAACTCTGCGGGGAATCCATCTGGACCGGGTGCTTTATTATGTTCCATCTGGAAAACAGCTGCTCTTACCTCCTCTTCAGAGAAGGGAGCCGTAAGAAAGCTATTCTCCTCACCAGATACCTGGGGTATGTCATCAATCCGAGACTCATCTAGAGAGAAGGTACCTTCCTCCGGAGCCCCGAACAACCCCTTATAATAACCGGTGATATAGCGCTTAAGCTCAGCCTGACCTTCAATTACCCCTTCTTCCTGATGTAGTGAGTGAATAAGTTTCTTTCTATGTCTACCATTTGCGACATTATGAAAGTACCTAGTATTCGAATCACCTTCAAGAATGAACTGGGCTTTTGAACGTTGGTACCATTTGAGTTCCTCTTCGCGCAAGAGCTGAGCAATCTTTGCATTTGATTGGCTCTTAAGCTCAATCTCATGCGCAGACAACGGCCGTGATTCCGCTAATGCCTCGAGGTCATCAATTATACTTGACAGCCGAGCCTTCTCCTTTTTTAGGATCCCAGTTGTATGGCGTGCCCAACCACGAAGGAAAGTACGCATATTGCGCATCTTGTTAATCCACCTTTGAATTGGGGTAGCACCTCGAACTGGTTTAGACCAAATCCTTTTAACCAATTCTCCAAAACCCTCCCGATGAAGCCAACCCAATTCAAATTTGAACCGGTGCTTATCTGGTGGTCTCGGCGAACCTGTGGTCAAAAGAATTGGAGCATGATCTGATAAAGCCTCAATACGCTCAAGCGCCCGGACCGTCACCAAAGGATACCTGGTTTCCCAGTCAGTACCCATTAGGACTCGGTCCAGCTTTTCATATGTAGGCTCTGGAAGACTATTCGTCCACGTGAATTGTCTGCCAGTCATCTGCACCTCTCTCAAGTCCAAACTATCAATGACAGCATTGAAAAGAAAGGGCCAATGATTATCAAAACGACCTCTGCTTTTCTCATGTCGGTATCTCAACATATTAAAGTCCCCTCCTATAAGAATAGGATGTGGGTTGTCTTTAGTAAGATTTACCAATTCACGAAGAAAAGCAGTCTTGTGAGCTTCCTGGGCCGGTCCATACACGGCCACCAAACTCCATATGAAATTATCAGCCTTATTTCGGACATGGAACTTTATGTGAAAGTCCTCATCCTCAATAGCCAACACTTCCATAGAGTCGGAATTAATGCCAAGCAATATACCCCCAGATCGACCCCGAGGAGGACGAGAATACTATTGAAAGTCTAAACCACCGGAAATGCGGTTAAGAACACTCGCTGGAACATCTCGTCTCCCCGATTCCGAAATCGCCACAAAGTCCAAATTATGATCCCGAATACATTGAGCAATATGAAGATGTTTAGCCAAGTCACCAAGACCTCTGTTATTCATAAACATGCCATTCATCGGGAAACTTTTGGGATTTTGTTAGACTTCGTCACTTTTCGTGACCTAGAATTCTTTTTATCGGAGGTTTTGTTAGACCTACGACTAGAGGCTTGCAGGTCATAAATAGACCCTAGCGTAGTTTCGTCTAAGTTCACCTCCGAAACCACACCCACTAAATGAGATAGAAGCTGACCATCGACAATGTCAGTCGCCTCATCATCATCTAATAGGTGGGTAGTCGGTGTACTCAAAACACTAGAAGATGCCTTCACACGGTCAACCTCCATATGTCTTAGAGCATTAGCCGACACTAAAACTTCCTTCTCATTTCTACCCAAACTAACTCCAACATTAAATAACTTAGAGGATAATTGAGGTGTAGATAACGAAAGAAAGGACTCGGATTTAGATGCCATACCTGGGGTGAACTGAAGCGCCTTGCGCCTCATCGCCTTGGACAAGGCATCCTCATCCGTCGCCGCCGACCCGTCCAAAGCCACGGCATGCCGAGCGCTACGCCGAAGCATCGGCGCAGCCATCGGCACCGGCATAACCGGTGGCACCCTACAAGGGGGCGAGGCCGACGAAGAGCCCCCCTGCGTCCCTGCCACCGGTCGCGGCGAAGCCCCCGTAGCCGTCGGAGTAGATGAGGCCGGCGAGTGGGGTGCAGCCAGCACGCGCCCCTCGTGCACTAGTGTCGCCGGGGCCACCTGCCCAGGCGTACCGCACGCAGGTCCAGGCGACGAAGCCGCCGATGCCGTCGAAGCCACCGTGTCATCCCTAGTCGGACTGGCTGCCACCGCAGCTGAACTGGCCACCACCGCAGCCCTGGGCTGATCCACGCTCGCGGCCTCTGGCGACGTAACATCACACAGCCCCAGCGCCCGGACCTCCGGAGCCTCCTCGCCGGGCGGAGAGCCACCTGCTCGCCCTCCCGGTACAACGATGCCCTGCTCCGGATGAGGGGATGCGACACCTCCCTTCACCCCGGAAGAGGACACCCGAGCCTCCGTCGAAGCACCACGTGATCCGGAAGAAGGAGAGAAGCGTGGCCGCGGGCTGATCGGGGTGACAGCCATAGTGCGCAGTAGAGCCTGAATAGAAGCTGCGAGGTCAGTAGCACCCGCTGCCGAAGCAGTAGCCATCTCAGTATCCCCATCAGACGACTGCGACTGCGGCCCAAGATAAGAATCCTTCCCACCCCCAGCATCACCTCCACAGCCCTTGTCCGACGCATCCTCACCATCATGTCCTATTGAAACATGAAGCTACTCAGTACAAATGGTATTTTTTTTTTTGAACAACAGGGGGCGCCAAAGGCGCTAATTTTATTCAGCTCAACAGCATAGTACAGCAGTTAAAACAATGCCCTGTACAACAGCAGTTTGCAGCGCTAAAATTACAGGACAAGAAGCTGAAGAGTGAGCTGAACTTGTACACTCAAAGATAGGTCGATCTAGCCATGGCCTACGGACCTGTTTAGCACAGTCATGAGCTATTCCATTAAGATCTCTTTTTATGTGAAATATTCGCACAGATGATCTGGAGGTAGCCTGCAAGAAATTAGCCATCGTATTTCTGGCATCCCATTGTAGCAGCGGATGATTGAGCCTTCTGGACGCCGCCACCTTCGCGAGAACCTGATTATCAGTTAGAAAGGTAGGGCATCGAATGTGAAGCAGTTGTGCCAAGATCGCAGCCAGGAGGAGGCCAGTTGCCTCTGCCTGAAAAACTGACGTTGTCCTCTGAGCAGCAGCCTGAATCTTGATGGAGCAGCTTCGCCCATCCATCTCTGTTCTGATGTAGACACCAATTCCAGAAGCTTGGAGGCCATCGGCACCCGGTATGTTCCTGCAATTCCAAGATGCATCGACACAAATTACAGAACCCTGAAACACTCTATGAGAGGCGATGGTTGATCCTTGGACTTGTCCCTCCGTATGTGCATCTTGTTGGTGCGTCATTTTTTCCTGCATATTCTGATCACAAACCTGCATCATCTCTTGATTAGCTGTAAGGGCTCTTGCCTTTATGCTGACTTGATAGGGCTCTCCCTGTTTCCTGGCAAACAACATATCATTTCTAGATTTCCACAAGCACCACATAAAAGTGAGAATATTTGATAAAGAAGCATGTGGGTGGTTCATATTCAGTAAACTTTCTATGATTTGGGTTAGAGAGATGGAATTTTGGGTTATCATGTCTGTACGAATGAACCATGGTTCTAAGAACCAGGCTGCTTTGGCAAAGGGACATGTGAAGAACAAGTGTACATCATCTTCTTGTAATCCACACCTGCAGCAAGTTTTACTAATATGTTTGGAAAAACGCCCTGCTCTAGCACCTGTAGGAAGAGCCTTCCGCAGGAAGCGCCAAGCAAAAGCTTGTATACGGGGAATAATATTTTTATTTTTCCATACCTGGTTGAGAAGGTTCACTGTTGAAGGTGAAGGTTGTTGTGGTTTGTCTTCCCCTGAGTCGTAGAGATCCTGCACACAAGCAAAATACGCACTTTTTGCATGGCAAATGCCATTGTCAGTTAGTCTCCAACAAAGGAAATCAGCTTCGTCCGAATCAATAATTGGTGTCCCCTTAATAATGTGGGCAGTAGCTGGCCTGAAAAGAGAGTCTATGAGATGCTCATTCCATTTCTTCTGATTGGGAATCCAAAGATCCTTGACAAGGGCCGGATAGATAAAGTTTGGAGGCTGTATAATGAGGTCGTCATAAACCGAGGTCCATGCTGCACACCAAGGAGAGCTCCAAATTGAGATGTTCCCTTGCGTTAGCTGGTAGAAGGAGTGAGCCTTAAGAATATGGAGGATTTTAAGAACTGAGGCCCAAAAGGCCGATTTTGGAATATTGGGCTTAGGTCTCCATATAGAAGAGTCTGGGAAGTATTTAGATCGAAGAACCTGGTGGAGATGATCATTAGGGTTCAGGGCAATACGCCAAGCAGACATAAGGATAAGGCTCTGATTAACTGCCTGCAAGTTTCTAATACCCAACCCTCCTTCCTTTTTTGGAGCACAAATGTCTTTCCAAGCTCTGAGGCAAAGGCCACGAGTGGTTTCTTCCCTAATCCCTGTCCACCAGAAAGTTCTGATAATGGCAGTCAGCTTAGCAATAAATTTCTTGGAAAAAAGAATGTTTGACATGTAGTATACTGGAATGGAAGAAAAAACAGATTGGATAAGTTGTAATCTGGCTGCATGTGAGAGTTTATCGGCTTTATAAGTACTCAGTTTGGATTTAAATTTATCAATGACAAAGTTATAGGCTGAGGCTCTGTCCCTCACTGGCAAGATAAGAGGGTGTCCAAGGTGAACAAAAGATTCATTAATGTCTTGGACAGGGAAGATTGACTTAACATCGTTTATGTTGCTGGGATGAGCATGCTTGCTGAAGATGATCCCCGACTTTGTCCTCCTTCTGCTTACTCTCGGGGCAGTACAAATGGTAGAAATGAACTTTACAAGCAGCCAGTCCGTATGTTTGGCAAGCAGTTGTCTACCTAAGAAGAATTGCTTATACATACACTCTAAGAATTCAACAGCACAGCATGTAAAAAGTTTCCAACTAAGAATTTAGAGTGCTGAATAATAAATGGGTGTGCTGATGCATCGTATTAAGAAAGAAGTACTATACCATTAGATCTTGTAGACTGGCAAACTGCAGTATCATGCTTTTAATCAGCTCGATGCCTTGAATCAACAGGCAGGTAAATGCTATTGAAACATGAAGCTACTCAGTACAAATGGTAGAAATGAACTTTACAAGCAGCCAGTCCGTATGTTTGGCAAGCAGTTGTCTACCTAAGAATATGCGTATCAGCTTCATTGTTACAAGTATATGTAGCTCACAGAGACTTGCAAAGAGGCAGGCAAACAAGAGACAAATGTGATACTATATCTTCAGCGATAAGTCGGTCATCCCATTTTTTCCCCCTAGATTTTCACTGCCTACAACCTGCTCGATAGCATTGTGGATCATTGTACCAGATGATGATGAATCACCTGGTCCTTACATAACATCTGCATGATCCTTATTTCCACTTCCCCCGCAGCCAGGCTCAGTAGTGAGCATAGAGCCTCCCTCTTTCATCCCAGCATTTTCACCTTTCCCTCACCTTGTAGTTAGAGAAGACTTCTGACATCTATGCATTCTGACATCTTTGCAAGATTACGCTGGAGCTTGTGTGCAATCTGGTGGTCACCTAGAGCCTACGAGCTTCAGAACTTCTTAGAACAGAAGACGCTGGAAAACACCGTTTGGTAGATATGAATATGAACGGAGAGACAGGTTTAGGTTGAGCTCCTCAATCTTCATCTGTATATAGATAAATTCAGGTATACCTAGTAAAGGTATTAATAAACGATCAAAATGTAGGAGAGGCTAGCAAGTGGTTGTTACTCTCTAGACTCATTAAGATATAAGCAGAGGTGGTATTTCCATTCTGGGAACTTACCTTAACATAGGTGCCAATAAGATCAAAGAGGTGTATGAGATGCATTGCTCATGTTGGTCACTTCGTGCCTTTCTTGTCTGGTCACTCTCAAGACACTATCCATGCGATTTCACCTAGCTTGTAACACAGCTGCTTTCCAATGAGAGGCGAATTTAAATCAAAGAAGCTTGGAAGTGTAAATTACTTGGTCCCATCTACACATGTTATATTATTAAGCTCAACCTGAATAAAATAGGCTTCAACTAGAAGACAGTATAGGTTAATGCTATGGTTACAATGGACCATCCGCTTGTGTGAATTAATTTCTAGGCTACATCGATGTTGTTTTCCTGATAGTTCTCCGTGAGGATGTAAAGGACAATTGGCAGGCTAATAGAAATATTGAAGCTAAGCTCCGCTTAACCATATAAGACACCAGTCCGTCATCAAGATCTTGATTGGAAACCTATTAACAATTAAAGGATTAAAGGGTTCACATTATTGATCTTTCTATGTGGATCTCAAATGATGGTACCATTCAAAATTCAACTAGAAATAGGACCGAGTGATTGACTGTTTCAAGGAAGGAGTAAAATGGCGAACTAAGACATAACAATTGGGTAAAATTTATCAGGTCTCCTGAGTTTTCTTAGACCACAATCCAGTCCAACAAAAACAAAAGCCATACGTAAACCAACCAGTATAGCACAATAACTATTTGTTCATTTCATTTCCACAACTTTGGTGTGCATTCTTACAATGAAATTAAGTTGACTACTGTTTTTTCCCCTCTCCAAGCATGAAATCATTACAGCCAGCCAAAGCTACCTAGTTTTTAGAGAGTTAATATTAGAATCAAGCCAAATTTAGCAAATCGGAACAGTTAAGTGAAGCTGTATTCTTTCTTATGTTTCCCCATCAGCAAAGTTGAATCATAACACGTTTATAAAGTCCTACTTTTGTCAGGGCTCTGTTCAAAGTAGCCAACATCAGGAAAGAGTGAAAAATATCTGAATGTTTATGACACAGTTTTGCAACCCTCTCATTTATTTGTTAATTTGCAGCTGGAAAAAAATAGTCAATGGGGTCTCCCAGTATAATTCATATATAAAAAAGTGCACATGGCTGCTTAATTAGCGATCAAACTTTGTTAAATATGTTTTATACACAAACTCATCATAATACAAAAATCCAGACGGTAAACATTGAATGATGGATCTGAAAAATTATAGTCAAGTAGGAACAGCACACATTTGTGTCAAATAATATTTTTTTCTTTATATGAAAAACTCCTTGTTTGTTTAGTCAAATCTAATACCAAATGCTATCTTTGGTATATTATTCTCCTCTTCAGGCAATGTCTTGTATTTAACATTGACATGCTGAGTGTAAATTAAATTGCATCTTTACTTGCTTATGTTTTTAATACATAAATTTCTGTGTGCTTCTATTGCTCCATGGGCATAATGATCTAATTATAGCAGGACGCAAATATTTAAACCGAAAAATAATTCACATGTTTTGATGGTGTATTCATATCACAGACAAAAACATCGTAAGCTGAAGGTTGCTCAGTACTGAAGTTTAAGATTGTTGATTCCACACTGTACTGTATGAACGACAATAGACTTCACAGGCACCATATTCGTCGTTATTTAAGGTTCACTTGCCAAACTCCACTGAAGATATAAATTTTGAGTGGGTACATAACCAATACCACAAGTTCAAGCAAGCATCCAATATATTCCAGTAAGGCAAGAACCAAGTTTGTTCTGCCTTGGTATGTCATACTAACCACAATGTTTCTCATAACAAGTCACAGCACTACATCCCCAAACAAGTCAAATAAGACATTATATTGCCACAGTGCGAATTTACATTTCTTTCCAACCATGGAACAATTCAAGTTAAAGAGGATAATCTGCTTACATCGTTTTTTCATCACCCACATGCTCATTCCATCAAACAGGTCATCAAAACTTGATCAAACACAACGACGCTGATACCCCTTCCCATGGCAAAAGATCACAAACAAGAGCGCCTACCTTTGTGCAGGCTCAACGCCGAAGACACCGTCCCTCCGTATCACAAACTCGCAAGTCCGCTCCGGCAGGTGCGGCGCAAACGCCACCTTCATGTGCCTCCTAGTGCTCCCACCGTCGCTACCCACCTCCCTCGTCAGGAACAGCCGAGTGTTGACGCAGTTGGCCCACGAAAGCCCCAACGCAGGGCTCACCTGCCGCCCGGACGACCAGGCCATGGTGTTACCCGTGTTCCCCTCGACCACGTCGACCACCTGGTTGGTCACCACGACCACACACTGGTGCCTGTACGCCAGTTCCTTCAGTTTTGCGGATATCTTGAAGAAGAGCCCCGACCGGCGCTTGAGGTCGGCGGGTGAGGCGTCGAAGTCCGCGCGGAAGAGCGAGGCGATGGAGTCGATGAGGATGAGGCGAATAGGGAGCGGGTGGGGGGAGTGAGTAGGGTGGGAGAGGTGGTGCTGGGCGCGCGAAAGAAGGGAGAGGAGGTCGGAAGGAGAGTGTACGGGGGCGACAAGGACGTGCTCTAGGAGGTCGGGGCGCGATTTGGGGGTAAGGAGGCGGAGGCGGCGGAGGGGAAAGGGGAGGTCGGAGCATAGGAAGAGGGAGGAGGAGGAGAGCGGGGAGAGGGGGGCGAGTAGGGCGAGCTGAAGGCAAAGCTGGGTTTTGCCGGCGGCGGATTCGCCGGCAATCTCTGTAACCGACGCGGCGGGGAGGCCACCGGAGAGGAGGCGGTCGAGGAGGGGGCAGCCGAGGGAGAGTTTGGCAGCGCGGGAGGAAGCGAGGAGGAGAAGGGGATTCTCCGGGCGTGGCTCTTGTTGGCTGTAGGAGGAGGTAGCAACCGAGGGCTTCGGCGCCGGAGGCCGCATGGCCGGCGAACTTGCCGCCGAGGGATGGGGAATTTCGAAAATCTGGGTACGAAATGGCGGGGTTGGTTTCCTCGGCACAGGAGGGGCTTATTGGGCCAATTATGCCCAAGGGATGGCGCGGGTGTTCTCCCAATATCTAGGTCAATCCTATATATCGCCATTAGAGGAAATTGCACAAATCAGTAACTTTTTGGAGTATTTTTGGACGAACCAGTGATCCAAATTTTCTGTTGCACAAACCAGTGAATTGACAAAATAATTGGGTCACCGGATTGTGCAAAAATGGGCCCAAGAGTTACTGGTTTGTGTAATTTTCTCTCGCCATTAGCGACGCATTTAGCATCCCGCTGATGGGCCGGCCCATTTGGCGGGTCTTTTCTTATTTTTTTTCTTCTCTGTTTTCATTTTCTTTTCTTTTTCTGTTTTCTGTTCTGTTTGTTTCATTTTTCTATTTATTACTTTATTTATGATTTTAAAGATATTCAGTTTGAAATCTTGTTCAAATTAAAAATGTTTAAATTTGAAATTTGTCTAGTTTTGAAAATATTAAAATTTGAAATTTGTTTAAATTTAAAAAATGTTCAGATTTTAAAATTGTTCAAGCTTAAAATTTTCAGATTTGAAAATAGTTTCGTTTAAAAAATGTTAGAAATTGAAATTTGTTCAAATTTTACAAATGTTCAGATTTGAAAATTGTTCTCGTTTTAACAACGTACATATCAGAATTAAAAAATGTTCAATTTTGAAAATTGTTCAAGTTTTAAAAGAATGTTTCAGATTTGAAAAAAAATTAGTTTTGAATTTGTTCAGATTTAAAAATATTCAGATTAAAAACATTCTAAAAACACAAAAAGTGAAAAATTGTTTTTTTTTTCTATTGAGCCACTCCAAAAGCGGTCCATGAAGCCGCTGCTTTAGGCGACCTTGGCGAATGGTGTCACCTGAAGGCGACGTATAGGAGCTCCCTCATATCTATGTACGCATTCGCAGAGAATATTTGGGTGTCACTGGGCTAATACTAAGGCCCTGGCTTATTTCCAATTTTAGACTTTGGCTTATAAATCACAAAAGTTTTTGACTTTGACTTTTAACTGGACATTGTTGCATATATAACACCAAAATCAAAAACACATAAATTAAGCCAAAAGCTAAAATTAAGCCCTACCAAACAGGGCCTAAGGCATTGTTACACGTTGGGCTTGCCCCGTTAGTCTGGTTTATTAATCAGGTTATTTTTGAGTTTTTTATATTCATGCCCCACTTCGCTTAGAACTATTTATTTTTGCCCCACTGTTTTAGCTTTTCACTTTTGTTCTCCTCGTCGAAATAAGCCTAGAATGTCCAAATGGAGTGTTTCCGTCGACTCAACCTTTTCGACGTTCATGGACTAAGGTTTGGCATGTGTGGGATCCACTTAAAGCTTACAAGTGGGACTTGTTATAAGATTATGTGGACCCTCATGCGCGTCCATGCCGCTGGTCTTCCCCGATTAGCGCGCAGTGCCGATGTCCGTCCCCTGACTGGCAAAAAGCTCATGTACTCCGCCACCTACCCGTCTTTGTCTAGTCTATCTTGACGCATGATTAGTCTGGTGAGTTGAATCAATGCCGCATAAGAAGGTCGTCAGAGGCACGGGCGACCTCGTCGGCACGCCTTGGAGCGAGCCTATAGTCGGCGTGCGAGAGAAGGACCGAGGGGAATGAAATCCTGATCGAGCGTGCAAGGCCTTGTCGACACACCTTGGAGCGGGCCGTCAATCAGCAGCGAGAGAAGAACCACGCGAGGAGAACGATATCTCTCTATGATCCCGCGCACAATGTGTGCATGTTTGAGAAGTGTGGTAACGATCGATTCGGTCGATCTAGTGTTGCGGCCTCGAGGCGTATGTGAGAAGTGCGGGGAATGATCGAGAGAATGAGAGGTGTGTGGCAGGCGGAGCACTTATATACCTAGGGTTTTATTGGTCTTAATAGGACGTATTTGCGCACTGTATTTTTTCCTTATTATTTTTTTTCTAGTATTACTTCTTATTATTCAGAAAATACTATTACTTCTAAGTAGTTTTATATATTATAATTCACAATACACTGCATTAATTTTGCAACACACGGGATTTTATCATAAAACCGTGTTTGATTGCAAAAAAAATCGTGTGCAATGCATCACAAAAATACCTCCTTTTGGGCATTTTTAAACTAAAAGTATGAAAAATAGTTTGGCACATTCGTTAATCATGGTACAAGGTGCCTTTGTGTCCATTATAGCGATTTTTTTCGTAGGTGCATCGCATACAATTTTATTTTTAAAAATTATGTGGGATTGCCTGCTACATCGCATAACTTTTTTTAAAACATGTGTGACTGTATCGCATACCATTTAGTTTTCTAACCGTGTGCGATGTGATGAGAAGCCAAGCTGACTGAACATTACATACGGTTTTGTTTTCAGAAGGGTATGTGATTAGTAATTTGTTACCATTTTGGTAAAATGGTATGCGATTGGAGGGTCTTAAATTGCATGATATGTACTAGAATACGCCACATGCATTGCGATGGAGGAATTAATATCTAACTAGCTAAATGCCCGTGCGTTGCAACGGATAAGAAAATATATTAATTAAATAATTATTTTGTTTCGTGTATACGTACATATGTGATGGCAATATGTCAGTTTTCCTCCATTCATCCTATTGATTCCTTATATCTGGTGTCTACCGCACATGTCTGTCTGAGAGCGGCGTTTTGGCGGACGAGCTACATGCAGCTCTGTATCACGGTGGTCCAGTTATGCTAGGGATGTGTGCCGAATCATTAATTCTTAGAAATACTTCTATCTATACAGGAAGAATACAAAAGAGGGACGAAAGAACTGTTCAGTGTTCACCTGTACCATTTATAACTGACACCCGACCCTCCACTCTTGTGCTGCTGCTTCTTATTCCCTAGCTGTTCTTCTGACCTGTACGGGTCTTGCACATATGTGGACTTCAATTTTGTTCGTTTGATTTTACAGAGCTGGTATGTTTGCACAATCCAGAGATATTTTCTACAATGAACTGTCAACATTTTTGTGTGGAATTTGTACTGTTTTTTTGCTTGCATTTCTGTGTGGTTCGAAAAATGCTTAGTTGATTTTTGCTGATCTAGACTAACGTGCTTCTTGTTAGAAAAAAGATTAACATGCTTCAAAAAATACAATTTTTCGTGGCAATTTCGTGATGCTTAACTTCTTATTCATGAAAGGATCAAATGTTAATTATTTGCTCCGGTATAATCGACTGTAAGGCAACTCAGTTTGTCAGGTGTGCCCCATATATATCATGTACCTTTAAAAAAAATCAAAATGCCATTATCATATATTAATATTGCAACTCAAAGAACTATCCAAGATAAATTAGTTTTGATTGTTTGACATGTGTTAATTAATTACTCTTCTGATGTAAAAGTATCATCTGAGCAACATTTGGTTGATAAAATCATAGGCATGTTCAAAATCATAGGAAAATAATCAGTCATGTGCGGTTTGAAGAAATTATACTTATTGGTATGAACTAATTCTAATCTGAGCACCATTGTTTTTTAGCAGTGTGCATCACATATCTTAGTTCACGGTTTAAAAAATCTAAATATGGGTGGAACCGTGGTGGTGGGAGTAAGGCTGTGCAGATGCATTAAAGAGTGGAGAGATTCTGCTACCAGCACATGCGACCCTGTGTCAAAGCAACAATTTTCCACAATAGCAGAAATGTCAGATACATGAGAAATACTCCCTCCGTTCCACAATATAAGATGTTTTAGATGTTTCACATGTTGTCTAGATTCGGACTAAAAGAATGAAAAGTGGGTGAACACATACACTAAAACATGTCTAGATACATGTGATACAAATACGAATGTGAAAAAGGTCTAAAACATCTTATATTATGGAACGGAGGGAGTACAACTCTCATACACCCTGATCGCGTCAGTCTCCTTACGCATGAACGGGCTAGATAAAGTCCTACCTGTAGGACGAGCTCCAAATGGAGTTTTCGAAGTGTGTTGCCTCGATTTGATTCGAGTAGCTACCCCATTTGTTGCGTTATGGGCATTTTCGTATCCATCTTTTCCAGAAACTATACATACATCAGAAAGAAAAATAAGCCTATATTCAGAATCGATCCTGAGGTCTAGCATTTGCATGAGAAAATCAATCGAGAGTTTATATTTTTGACGTGAATTCAACTGACTTAAAGACAAGGGATGGGCATATCTAAAAAATAAAAGATGTACATCCCCATTAAATTATCAGTGTAAATATGAACATATTCCAGTGCACATATTTCAAAGGATAAAATAGTTACACGATAATTCTCAAAACAAAATTGTGTACGCCCAAGATTTAGCAGGAGCTATCCCTAGTCAAAACCAACAGAACATCTAAAATCAAGCTGCATTCACAAAAAAGGACTCGGTGGAGTAATATCTCTAAAACTGAATGAGTAATAATTCTTGGAAGTGTAGGCTTGTCCCAAAGTATAGGTCCACTTATCCTTCTGATTGTCTGAAATAAGCAACTATGCAGTGATATTCTCAATCCGATTCTATTCTTCAAAAGCCTCATGAGACAAGGGTGAATGAAATAGACTTGCTAACTCTGAAGAACATGAGCAGAAATCTGCTACGGAAATATACTCATTTTTCACATAAGAATACATGTCAGGGAAGCTTTTTTCATCAGTCTACTATTCAATCCACCTTTTCTAAAATAAACCGAAGAACCCTGTCCAACTGTGCAAGTGGCAATACCTCGGAAATATGTTGTAGTTCAGGTAGTCAAGTAAACAGAGCTCATCCTTCATACGCAAAAGAAGGTAGCTATGTTGTAGTTCAGCTAGTCAAGTAAATATATGTAATCCAATAATTGTGAAGAGTGATAAGCATGGTATTATGTTGCTGATCATAAAAAAAGGAAGATGAAGTACAAACAGTCACAAAGGTTTCTTGGGCATTCCACCATATGTCAGCATGGTGCCTTCTTTCCTAATAAAGGTTACAGCTGTAAATTTAAGTCACTTCTGATTGCACTTTCATCAAATTATACATGGTCACTTAATAACTTTAGTGTCAATGATGCAATTTTTCACAATTAAATCTGAATGCAGGTTCCGGTAAAGCACCCTATATGAGTAATATGACAGAAACCAAAGCAGAACACGCATACGATATACAATGCAAGTATTATGATGATAATGTGCGAAATGCAGGTTGTAGTGGTACAAGCAAAGCTATTGACATTTTGTACATCTATCTGTGTCTTTCCATTTAACATCTCAGCAGCACGAAGCTATCTAAGTTTCGATTTTGCTTCTTCTAACCCAGGATTACAACAGTACTTGAGATGATAAAGATATAGTAATTTAGAAATACATAAAGTTTACTACTTGATTAAAATATTTGGTGTCAATCCACATATGTTGGTTAACCTAATTTCCTAAGCAACGACACAAATGAATTAGATACTTAACTTGCTTTTGACCGAACTGCAACCAAAAAAATGAACAAAAAGCATAGCAGAAATTAGTAATTTAACATGAGCTCGAGAATTGCGACAAGGGGACAAACTGGAACAGGGGATCAGGATCGGCCTAACCTGGAGAAGATCACGAGAACGAGGTTGCGCGGCGACGAGTTAGAATAAGGTGACGCATGGGACGCGAGGAATCCGGTGCCACGACGAGAGCTCACCGGCATCCGGTGGCATGCCGAGCCCGCCCGCGCACGCGCGTAGTGCGACGCGCGCTTCGTCCACGAGCAGCCGCGCGTTGACGAACTGGTCGGCCGTCATCGGCCACGTCAGCATGGGTACCCCGGCGGCCACCGCCTCCAGCACCGAGTTCCAGCCGCAGTGCGTCATGAACCACCCCACCGCCGCGTGTCGCAGGATCGCCACCTGCACCGCCCACCCGCGCACCACCAGCCCGCACCTCGCTGCCGCCGCCGCCCACATACACGACCGAGCCTTCCGGGAAGCCGCCAGCAACGTGCCGAGATCTGCAGTTGCGCCGCCGAGATCCCTGTAGTTGTCCGGCGCTAGCGGGCCCACGGCCAACACGCGCTTGAACCCGAGGTCCTCCAGCGGCGCGTCCAGGTACCTTCCCTCAAGTGCACGGAGGGTGTTCGACACAAATCCCCAGCTCTCCAGGTTCCAGAGGAAGTTCTGCCTCACCGCCTGGCCGACCTCCTCCTCCATGTGGCCTTCTATGTAGGCCTTGTACAGCCCGGAGAGCTCTCTCCACTGATACGACAGCTCGCCGGGAATCGCCGGGAAAGTAAAGACGTACCCGTCATCGGCGTCCGCCGGCCGCTTGACCAACCGGCGGAAGAGAGAGTGCGGGACGGCGGTGCCGAGAACACCCGAGGGCGAGAAGACGATCCTCGGGACGCCGAGCTCGGCCGCGAGGGGCTGCGTCCACCCGCAGAAGAAGTCGGACAGGACGACGGCGACGGGGTGCGACCTGGCCCACTCGAGGATGGGACTGTGGAGCGCTGCGAGCGCGTGGATGAAGACGGCGAAGTACGAGGGCGGGTAGTTCCTGGCGGGAGGGAAGGGTGGGTAGGGAATGGGAAGGGGAGGACGAGGGGCTGGACGGCGAGGAGAGGGGAGAGGAGCGGGAGGCCGGATCGGCAGACCAGGCGTGAGAGCAAACCTGGCCAACGGGCCGGCCCGGCCCGGCACTGGCTTGACGTGCCTGGCCCGGCACGGCACTTTTCGGCCCGTGAAGCACGCGTGCCGTGCCGGGCCGGCCCATGTGCCTGGAAGTGAGGCACGGGCCTGACACAGGCCTTAAACGGGCCAGCTCGCGGCACGTCAGCCCGCGTACTGTTTGTCTTTTTTTCTATTTTTTCAATTTCAGTTCAAAAAAATGCAAAAAAATGCAAAAAAAATGCAAAAAGGCTAAACGGGCCGTGCCGGCCTGGCACGCGTGCCTGAGGCCGCGGCCCAGGCACGGCCCCTCTCCTTCACGGGCCGGCACGGGCACGGCACGCCACGGGCCGGGCCGGTGCCGGGCTTTTTCCGCGTGCCGGGCCGCAAAAAGCCCGGCCCGATGGCCAGGTCTGTGTGAGAGTCGTGCGATGCGGAGGGCAGTCAATTGAGCGGCAACAGTGCGAGCTATGGTCTGCCTCACCCGTACCAACTGTAATATTATAGTATAGATAGATAGATGAAGTTGTAATCACCAATTAAATTAGAGGAATACAAGCAAATATTTGTAAGAAAATACTAAGAGATAATTAAAAACGAAAAAGGAGGATGGCCCATGCCTTTGGGAGACAATTAATTGTAGAGAGACAATTTGCTACACATGGTGGTAGCTACACACCCATCCTTTATACGGTGTTGTAAGCCGTATATACCCATTTTAAACTGGTTTTAAATTTTTGAAAAAAATATATTTTTTATTCTTCATTTATAGGGGTTGACTTTGCCGTTGACTTTTTAAAACTAATCATAACGGACGGGGAAAAACTTGAAAAAAATTGAAATCGCTTTTTTAATAATTCTATCACTTTGAGTAATCTCCTTCTAGCATTGAAGATATCCATCCGACAAATTTAGGGTGTGTAGCTACCATCATGCACAGATCTTTTCCTTTTAATTGTACAACATTATTTTGTCGTCACTTGATTTTTTTACAGCACGCAAGCATATGTAATTTGATTACAGAAATAGCAGATGTGGAATACATCCCACTGTGCACGTCTGTTTTTTCAAGTGCCCAGCAGTAGTTGTGATTTGGTCGCCGTTCTACAGAGTTCATGAATTAATTTTAATCCGTGGGCCAGGCAGAACAATACAGCAAGCCATAGGGTTTGCGTATTGGCTTATCCTTCGAAAGCAGGTTATCACCCGCAAACGTGCAGCCGTGCTCCGAGCGAGCTGATCTGAATTCATGCGCATGCACTGATGCACCAGTAGTCCAGTACAGGTACATCCAACCAAGTTGATACTTGGAAAAGTATGACGTTTACCTCTTGCACATGCTAAATGCTGGAGGCAAAAGCAAAACTTATCTCGTGATGTAATGTACTGTAATACAATAGTATTATTAAGATACCTCCGTCAATCTATGTCAACAGAGCAGGCGGGTCGAGCCGTCACCATATTGACCAGGTCCGATGCATCCACGCAGCATCTGATCCTTGAGACCTTGATCTCAGCTTATGGCCGTCTCGTGCGAATTCCTTCCCCATGTCGCCGTCTTGATCACCGAGGCTGACAGTTTATGGTATAAGTAAAATTTTCACGACAAAACCAAACATATCATTTCAACTTGTATGGTTTTGTAATAATTAGTCCACAACGGTCGAGAAGTTCCTTTATTCCGCAATGAACGCCTGAGAAGTTGAATTGTGCTTCTACAAGAGATCGTTTTCTAAGCCAGTGTTTGTCTATCTGGACACGGCAGACGGGTCAATTCCTTCTTTCTTCCCCCCCCCCCCCCCCCCCCCTTCTTCTGTCTCCTCAGAGCCCCGTCTCGTCTCCCGGCTCCTCTCCTCCCCTTCTCCGGCGGCTCTGCTGGCCGGAGAGGGTGGAGGGGGGAGGCCGCCCTCCCCTTGTATATATCTGTAGCGGTAGGGTTGCTCTAGTGTTTTAGGTTCTGTCCTGGTTTGGCGCTTTATCGTCGGGGTGGATTTCGCCGGAGCGACCGAGTTGCTTCCGGCGATGGTTGGTGGCCCTGCTGCTGCTCGGTGTGCTCCTGAGGTTGGAGACGAAGGTGAGTGGCGGCGCCCCCCCAGCGCCTCTTTCAATAAAGCTCGGTGGTGGAGTGGGTTCTCGTGTAGATCTGGGGTTTTCTCGACTTCCTCCTCGCGGTCGTGGTGATAGGCAAGAGGGGTGCGAGGAGCTCGCTGCGTGTTCCTGCTTCGCGGGTGAGGATCTGCCGGTGGATGCGCCCGAGCCGTGTTTGCTGGATGGTGGCACCTACACTTCTCCTGGTGGAGCTCCGGTGGTCGGGGCCGCATACGGCAGATGAAGGTGTTGCATCCTCTTTCTCTTATAAGCTCGAGGGCTGGCTCCCGGTTCTAAAGGTCAGCGATGGCTGATCCGCAGCGGGCGGGGTACTGGTGGTGCCTTTTCCTCTGGTCGGTCGTGGAGAGGGGTGGGAGAGGTGCTCCCGGTCTTCTCCAACTTCTGTGAGGTGGTGGTTGTCGTTCTTGCTGCAGCTCAGAGCACCACACGCTTGTTTGCCACCGTGATCTATGGCCGTGAAGGAGGCTTTTCTTCAACCTCCATGTCGGAGGCTTGCCGAATCCTGCACCGGAGCTCGGCGCCTCGAAATAGCCAAGTGGTTCGTCCCCGGCAATTTCGAGCTGGCCGACGGCAGTGGTTCATCGCCGGGGAGAGCATCCAAGCGCTCCCCTCTCTGATCTCGGTGGTTCCTATGCCTGGAGATCGCCGACAATTGGTGGTGGTGAAGCCCTAGTACCTGATGGCTTTTTATCATTTAGTGCTAAGGTGTTTTCTGTAAAACCAGTGGCCTTATCTTCAAATTCTAGTTTCTTTAGGGCAAGTGTTGTAAAAGGGCCTCTGTGTAAATTGTACCGCCACGTGTTATGATATAAAGCCGCTTCGGGGTCCTTGTGACCCCACCCCTTTGTTCAAAATAAAATCTGGACACGGCGTTACGGATGCAGTGATATGCACCGAAACGTATGAACTAAGATAAATATTTTAAACCCCGGGCGCAGGACATGCCTTATGCAAGAACATTTTTTTGATAAAGAGAATATATTAATATTGAGAGATACCAATTACACCCAGCCTCTGCACCAACAAGATATCAAAAGACATCCAGGATGCACACAACAAAGAAAAAAATAAAAAAGAGAGAAAACAAAAACAAAAGACCCCGTCGGAGTGATGGAACACTCGCAACAGCAACACTCTAACCACCACCAAAATACAACACCCGGATCGCAAAAGGCTCTCCAAACAATGCCTTCAGCAAGGCCATTGCCAGGTACAACCAATGAAGGCCAGACCTTGGGCTTTCACCCTGAAGAAAGACCGGGAGTCCAAAACAATGCCTTCAGCAAGGCCATTGCCAGGTACAGCCAATGAAGGCCAGACCTTGAGCTTTCACCCTGAACATCACGGCTCGGTACTTAGTACCACCGGAAAGCAGTCCGCCCGTGTTGCCGCCCCCTCTTGTCAAGGCCGCTGCTGCAAGTCCCCGACACCTGACACACAGAAAACCTGTGCCCAGAGTCTTCAACACAACCAAATCCCCACTCCGCCAGCACAAGCCTCCGATCGCAGCCACCATGACTTTCTTCACTACTTGTCAATGTCATGGAAATCTATTAGACATATCGCATGACCACGACAAGATAGCGAAGCTTCGCGCCACACCCACATGAAGCATCTCTGGCCATAGATGAGGGTGCGCACGACCGGATCAAATCCGATCTAGATATCCAATGACGGCATGCGCCAAACCGGAGATCACCGATGGGAAGACCGGAACACATCGGCAGCCAGATCATGGAGGACCACATGTAGCAGATCGGCGACATGACGCTCGAAGACCAGCTGGGTCACCACCCTTATTCGATGCAGACAAGAAGGCCCCCACACCACAATCCGCCTCCCAACGGGACAGGCCACTCTGTTCTCCTCAGCTGACAGCCAAGGCGCAATCAGTAGAGGAGATGGCAACCCGCGCCGCCCGTGATCTGCGCCAAGGGCAGCCAAGACCACGAGCACGCCGACGATGTGACCACCACCGTGTCGTCGATGAAGAAGACGCGGGACGCGCCGCCTCCACAGACCACGCCGCTGCGCCTCGCCAAGCGCTGCATCACCGCCGACCATCGCGTCCCGCGCCGCCAATCGCCGAGCGAGGAGGGGTGGAGAGCCCCGCCGCCACCGACACCATCCGGCCCTCGGGCCCTGGCGACGTGCCTCGGCGGCGGTGAGGAAAGGGAGGGTGAGGGGAGGGCCTAGGAGGTGGCGGCGGAAGGAGGGCTCCCGGCTGCTCGCGGGAGCAGCGCGGAAACCCTAAAAAACGTACGTACAGTCCTGTCTAGTCGAGGGACCCCCAAACGCACGGCCGGCTTTATGCAAGAACATGTGTGGGATGTGGCTTGAATGCCTACTTATTTTGAATCTTGTGTGGTGTTTACATTTCCAGGTATATGAGGGTTTGAGTGACAATTGTTTTCCGAGAATTCACCCTCTTTTGCGTTAGTTATAGATGTGTTTGTGTGTATGTGTGAAGAAAACCATCTCTCGTGAGTGTTTACCATTAATAACTAAAGACCTTGTTTTGCGTATGTTTACACTCCCTATTTTTTTATATAAAAAAGGAAATACCCCGGGCTCTGTATCGAATAGATCTTGTTTTGCGTATGTTCACGCTCATTGATACTAGAAACTATCCACTAAAATTTATTAAATTAAGTTACGCTTCAAATAACCGGTGTTTAATCACATTGAGTTCATGTTCACCCAGTTTGTCACTAGTACAGTTCAGACCACCCCATGTACAATCTTTTAGAGCATCTCCAGGCGGAGCGTCAATAGGGCCGCCAATAGCAGGCGTGTCGGACGAAAAATGGGGCCAGTCGCGGAAGTTACACTTCAAATAACCGGTGTTTAATCACATTGAGTTCATGTTCACCCAGTTTGTCATTAGTACAGTTGCAAACCACCCCATACGTACAATCTTTTAGAGCATCTCCAGGCGGGGCGTCAATATGGCCGCCAATAGCAGGCGTGTCGGACGAAAAATGGGGTCCAGTCGCGGTGTCAATAGCCCGGTTTCGTCCAACAAGGCCTAATAGCTCGTCTGGCACGTCCAGCTCACGCCCTCAGCGGCGGGAGCCGCTTAGGTGCGCCGGACAAAACTTCGCGCGACGCCACATCGGATCCCCACGGGCGGGCCAGCCCTGTCATTGGTACATGATAATCCTCCAAGTCGTCGTCCCCATTTCCTCGTCGTTCCCATTTCAATTTCCCGTCGCCGCGGCCTGCTCATCGTCCCACCCCGCCTTCTGCACATCTTCTGCCAACAGACGACGGAATGCCGACCAGTAGCGTCGCGTGCGTCGCCTTCGTAGCCTCGCAGCAAGCCGCCTCGCCTCGCTGGCGCTTCACAAGACAGAGACCGCAGGCGCTTTCCCCTGTCCACCTTGCACTGAAGGTGTTCGACGGACTGCCTGGTAGCGCACTAGCGCCACTCTTCTTAATTTTGGCCGCCGCCGGCTCATCGGTTGATTGATTACAAAAATTGTTTCGTTCCACCAGATCATGGACAACGACGACGAGTTGATGGCAATCTTTTGATAGAAGAAGAGGCCGACATTGAGGCCGAGGAAGAGGAGAACATGACGATCCTTGTCTATCTGCTGCAGCTACAAGCTGAAGAGGCCGCCAATGCCGCACCCAAACGAGGAGGTTCAAAGCCTGGAAGGAGGAAGACCAAGCTGAGACAGAGGATGGAGGGCCATTGCATGCACCTCTCCATCAAACCCTCACTCACCATGGCCATGCGTGAGTAGTCTCTGATACGTGTCAAACGTATCTATAATTTTTGAGTGATACATGCTAATTTTGTGACATTGTCACATGTTTCTACTATCAATTATATCATTTTTATGCATTTTATCGGGACTAACCTATTGACAAGATGCCCAGTGTCAGTTCCCTGTTTTTCTGCTGTTTTTGTTGCAGAAAGTTACTTCTGAAAATATTCTCGGAATTGGACGAAAATTTACGGAGATTTTTTATTGAAGAAATGAGGAAGGGAGCCAGAAGGGCGACTCCAGGGGACCCACACAAGCCAGGGGCGGCCCCCTGCCACGGCCTAGGGCCCACCCGCAGGTGGGACCCGCCCCTGCCCTGTGGGGGCACCCCTCGGCCGCCTCCGACGCCTATAAAATCACATCCGACGTAAAAACCCTAACCCCCGAAGGATTTTCCCAAATACGCAACAGAGCTCCGCCGCCATCGCCGACAAGTTTCGGGGGTTCAGAAGGTCCTGTTCCGGCACCCTGCCGGGACGGGGATCGACCGCGGGGCCATCTCCATCAACACCGCTGCTTCCCGCGATGAGGAGGGAGTAGTCCCTCACCGGGGCTGAGGCTTATACAAGTAGCTATGTGGTTATCTCTCTCCCATGATGTGATCTTCGTTGTGATCATGAGCTTTGTTAGTGTAGTTGAATACATGATGTTTCCCTATGTGTAATGGATATGATGTTGCTCAAGTGGTGTTATTTAGTACAATTTCCGGAGCCACCGTTGTGATCATGGTACCTCGGTGACAGGATGGGTGCCGTGTGTGACTCTATGGATAATAGATTGGAAGGATCTTCATCATGAGTTTGTTCTTTATTTGTTGGATTGAATAGATCATGAGGTTTCTTGATGCTTGTGTTATTGAAGAAAGAGACTATTCAAGAAATAGGTTGTGGTGTTTGTTAGTACTATCTTTGGATGCGGATAGTGACAGCATGAAGTGTCCATAGATGTGGAATACGAACTTTAAGGTGTGCTTTTCGTAGCCCTACGCAATTCTCATCCTATTTGATCCACAAAAGAATGATCTCCGAGTAACGTCTACCACGCATGTATTTTTGTGGGAACTATCATGTGTTTAATTATGTTAATGATGTTGAGAGTAGTCACTAGTGAAAGTATGAAGCCTAGGCCTTGTTTCCAAGCATTGATACACCGTTTTTAGTCACTTTTGTCACTTGTTTGCTTGCTGCCATTTTTATTACAGAATTACAAAATCACCTTTTACCATCCATATCACTTGCATTTTACCATCTCTTCGCCGAACTAGTGCACCTATACAACTGACAATTGTATTAGGTGTGTTGGGGACACAAGAGACTTCTTGTATCTTAATTGCAGGGTTGCTTGAGAGGGATATCTTTGACCTCTACCTCCCGTGGATTCGATAAACCTTGGGTTACTCACTTAAGGGAAATTTGCCGCTGTCCTACAAACCTCTGCGCTTGGAGGCCCAACAAGTCTACAAGAATAGAAGTGTGTAGTAGACATCAAGCTAATTTCTGGCGCCGTTGCCGGGGAGGTGAGCGCTTGAAGGTATCTTCTTTAGATTCTGCAGTTATATCTTTTTGTTTCTTGTTTTTATTTCACTAGTTTGGCTTATGGAACGTTGTTCTTTGAATTTGCTTTTTGAGAGTGACCTCTCCACCACTCCCATGGTGGATAAGGTTACTCCACATACTGAATTTATTCCTTTCAAGATACCGATGGGGATAATTGATCGTGTTATGAGTAATTGCTATGCAGGAGATGGAGCTATACATCCTAGTTATCATCTGCTTTATATTAAAGAGTTATGTGAGTTGTTTGAGATTGCAGGTGTATCAAGAGAGGTAATCATGAGGAAATTATTTTCCTTATCACTTAAGGAGAAAGCATTGGAGTGGTATAGGCTTCTAGACAATTCTCACTTGTTGGATTGGAAGGAGCTTATGTCTCTCTTTTATTCTAAATTTTATCCTCTTCATGAAATTCATCGAGATAGAAATTATATCTACAATTTTTGGCCACATGACGGAGAGAGCATTGCTCAAGCTTGGGGGAGATTGAAATCATTAATGCTTAAATGTCCTAACCATGATCTTTCCAAGGATATTATTGTTAACAATTTTTATGCAAGGCTATCTCGTCATGATAAGGAAATACTTGATGCTTCTTCTATGGGTTCTTTTACAAGTAAGAAGATTGATGCTAAATGGGATCTTATTGAAAAGATTCAACAAAACATTGAAGATTGGGAGATCGACAAAGGTAAAGAGTCAGGTATAAATTATGAGTATGATTGCATTAAGTCTTTTGTTGAAACTGATAGTTTTAATAAGCTTAGTGCTAAGTTTGGACTTGACTCTCATATAGTTGTTGATATCTATAAATCTTTTGCTTCTCATATTAATATTCCTAAAGAGAAATGGTCTAAGCATCATGAACCTTTCAAAGACATTTGCAAACAAAATGAAATTGTTAATGATGATTGCAATAGACATGATCCAATCTCTACAAATAATGTTCCATATAAGCATGTTAATTTTTGTGGAGTGCATAGACCTTGTGAAAGCACTCGGGTTGAAGAAGATAAATATTGTAAGCAACATAAGCATGAAAGAACTAGCAAATGGCTTAAGGATTTATATAAATTTGCTAGAGAATTAAATGACCTCTATCCTTTTATGTGTGAACTTTGCAATGAAGAAGGTCATTTTAATTTCCAATGCTCGTACTTTAATGATAGAATTATTAGCCAGTTTTGTGATAACATGATCACCTCTAGTCTTTATGATGAACTTAAATTATTTTTGGGGTGTGAAGAGTTATCAGAAAAAACTTCTTGGTTAGATAGTAGTACTTTTGGGAAAAATAGCACTCTCAAGGGAGCTTATCATTATTGTGTTGTGAATTGCCGTGACAATGCTTACATTGCAAAAATTAGAAAGAATATCACTTCACCAAAGTATAAAAGGACATATGTTTCTTATGTTGCCAATAATGAAAGGGAGAGATTCTCTCAAGTTTCTCCTGTCTTTTCTAATAATGAATCAGATTATGTGGAGAAGCTCCCTTTCCAACCACTCCCTCCTAAGGTGGTGAAGAAGAAGAAGAAGAGAGGGAGGAGTAAAAATAAAGAGGAAACAGTATCATCCCCTAAGCATATTTCTCCCATCATGGTTGTTCCTAATGAGCATGAATCAAAAATTATTGAAGATGATCCACTTAATTGTATTCATTATTATCTTGATGTTAAGTCTATAGGCACTATTGAAGAAGATTATGTTATGCCTGTTACTTATTGTGATGATCATGATTGGGAAAATAATACTACTTATGATCTTGAAAATCTTTTTGGCACCAATTTTGAAAATGATGATATTTAATTGTTATACTAGTTGGGAATATTCATGTTTCTTCTAATCATAATGTGGAAAACCCCAAGCTTGGGGATGATGGGTTTGAAAATCCTTTTGGTATTGAAAGTCATGATGATTTGTTTACAAAAATATATGCTTGGAAAGATGACTATCCGCTTGCTTATGATGATATTATGCCTCCAATTTTTGATGATTATTGTGATGATAACTATGCCATAAAGAATGATTTTAATCATCCCTACGAGACTCGTCATAATTATTACTCTCCTACTGAACATCATCTTTCTAATACACAATTAGTCTATCATGTCCAAGTTCTATATGATAGTCCTACTCTCAATGCTACTAATAATAAAGATTTTACTTATGTGGAGAGTAATAATAATACTTTTATGCATGTGAATCATGAGAAAATGCTTTATGTGATGGTTATGTTATTGAGTTTTCTTATGATTCTACTGAAAGTTATTATGAGAGAGGGAAGCGTGGTTATATAAATTTTCATCTTATGAAGTTTCCCCTCTTTATGTTGAAGGTTTTAATGTTGCACTTGCTTTGCCTTCCTATGCTTAATGCTTTATGCTCCAATGATTTATTTTCTTACAAGATGCCTATGCATAGGAAGAGAGTTAGACTTAAATGTGTTTGATATTTGCTTCATGATGCTCTCTTTTACGTTCCAACTCTTATTCTTATGAGAGCATCATTAAAATTATCATGCCTAGCTAAAAGGCTTAAAAGAAAAGCGCTTGTTGGGAGGCAACCCATCTTTTACTTTCAGTTTGTTTTTGTTTTTCTTGAGTCATGGAGTTGTTGCCTCTGTAGCAACTTCATTGTATCTTTTTCTTTTGGTTTTTTGTGCCAAGTTTAGCCTCTAATGCATTGAAAGTGCGAGGTGTTGTTTTGCTGTCCAGAAACAGATTTCTGTCCTTCACTGTTCGAAAATCTAGAAAATCCCTGAATTTTATATTTTTCTGATAATTTTAGACAGCAAGCCTGATACTTTTATCTATCTTTCTTTAGTTTTGAGTTTTCTGATTTGAGCAACAGAAGTGCCTCGAAAAATTCAATCTTTACAGACTGTTCAGTTTTTGACAGATTCTGCTTTTATTTTGTATTCGTCTCTTTACTATCGTCAAATGTGATACTCTTGAGGAGGAGTGCCACATTGAGGCTTAGTAAACAGTAGCTAATACCCAATAAAGTTGTTTGCAATTTGTCTTGAGTTGAACACATGTGCATTTTAATTTAAGAGCACTAACCCTCTAATCAAATTATGAGAAGTTTTGTGTGAAGGGAGTTTTTAAGTTCCAAAGGAGAGGAATATGAAGAAATTGAGGATGGGTCAGAGCTCAAGCTTGGGGATGCCCCCATGGCATCCCCTCTGAATATCAAGAACCATCAAGAGTCAAAGCTTGGGGATGCCCAAGGCATCCCCTCATCTTCATCGACTATCATAAGGTCGTCTTCGTTGAACTTCGTTTTTATCACTTTACATATTATGTGCTATGCTTGGAGCGTCTTTTTACTTTCAGTTTTGTTTTGTTTGTTTGCTGGTCATATGCTTGTTGGATCCTTGCTTTGTTTGTGTGGGAGAGAGACACGCTCCGCTTTTTCATTTGAATACTCCTTTGCTTCGCTTATATCTTGTTGAGTATTCTTAGCTACTGTTTGTTTGCTAGTAAGCTCTCGCTTTTAGCTTTTATCTTGTTTAGAGCTGCTAGTAGTTGTTGTTAAACTCTCATGTTCTTCACTTATATTTGTTGGAGAGTTGTTATTGGTAAATTGCTTGAATTGTCAAAGGGACAAAATGCTATTCATGTGATATTGGAATGAAATGAAAAGCCTGCATAGTATTGTAGATCATTGTGTGGATACTTGATACTTCTCATTTGTTTTGAGATATTAGGATGAATGCTTAAACTTGCTGGTTATTTGAGTGGAATTGATTAGTAAAGAAATACTGTTAAAAACTTGAAACTATGTGGTGTTTCGTAGTTGTTAATTCTTTAAGCTAATCTTTCCATCAAAAGAATTGTTTGGTCAACATTGGAGACGGTGTGGAGCTTTTATGGTTATGATGGATAAATGTCTTATGCTACTCTGTTACCGGTTAATTTTAGATGTTTGCTTCAAATACCTTCTTTGCTAAGCCCAAAAATTCGTACTGAGTGTATGGTTCACTCGTGCATCCAAATCCCAAAGCCAAACTATCTTGCCAGCTGAGTCCACCATATCTACCTATGCATGGTATTTCCTGCCATTCCAAGTAAATTTGTCATGTGCTATCTTTAAAAATTCAAAATACTCCTTTTTGTGCCTCTGTTTTTAAGCTCATGAGGGAGCAGTAGAGAGCTAGATATAACTTGTGACGAGCAAGGTCATTTCCCCCTTTCACCCGGTGTCGATGGATTACGTCTTCACTTGAATCAACCCGAGAGCAGCTTAAGCAAAATATAAATATAACTCACCATTCTCCTCCGCGCAATGCAAATCTGAGAAATTAGCTCAAACATTGGACAGTGGTGAAACCAAGGAGAAAGAAGAGCGTACTCGCTCCTCTAAAAACCAGCTGCTCTCACAAGTCTAAAAGCCTTGCTTGTTATGGGGGACTAGATAGCTTCTCTGTTGTGAAGTCGTTGACAAAAGCATGCATGTCTCAAAATTGTTTTACTTCGGTTTCATAAAAATAAAAAGCTCTAGCACATGACTAATCCATGCTTCCCTCTGCGAAGGGCCTTTCTTTTACTTTTAATGTTGATTCATTTTTCCTCTTCCTTCTATCTCCACCAAAGCAAACATCTAGCATTGACCCTGGATATCATTGATCATATTGCATTGTCAGATTAAACATGAATCTTTATATTGACTTTACCGTTGGAAGTTGAAGCTTTTTGCTAAAACTTACATTTTCTTTGTTTTGATTCTCAAACACTTTTTTCATGGAACTATTACCTTTGTGGATTAATCAAATACGTGGATCACATTGCTTTCATGTCTTTAACGTACTAATTATGAAAGGTTTTGCTTGAACGATTCAACTTGGTTATTCATTGCTTTCTTGCTATCAACTATAGACAATTGTTTTGTATCACTTTATTCACATCCTATGCTTTACATTACTATCTTGATCACGATTCTGTTGGTTGCATGTCTCATCAAAAATTATTTTGTTATCACTTAGCTACTCGAGGACGAGTAGGAGTTAAGTTTGGGGATGCTGATACGTGCCAAACGTATCTATAATTTTTGAGTGATCCATGCTAGTTTTGTGACATTGTCACATGTTTATACTATCAATTATATCATTTTTATGCATTTTATCGAACTAACCTATTGACAAGATGCCCAGTGCCAGTTCCCTGTTTTTGTGCAGTTTTTGTTGCAGAAAGTTACTTCTAGAAATATTCTCGGAATTGGACGAAAATTTACGAAGATTTTTATTGAAGAAATGAGGAAGGGAGCCAGAAGGGCGACTCCAGGGGACCCACACAAGCCAGGGGCGGCCCCCTGCCGCGGCCTAGGGCCCACCTGCGGGTGGGACCCGCCCCTGCCCTGTGGGGCACCCCTCGGCCGCCTCCGACGCCTATAAAATCACATCCGACGCAAAAACCCTAACCCCCGAAGGATTTTCCCAAATATGCAACAGAGCTCCGCCGCCATCGCCGACAAGTTTCGGGGGTTCAGAAGGTCCTGTTCCGGCACCCTGCCGGGACGGGGATCGACCGCCGGGGCCATCTCCATCAACACCGTTGCTTCCCGCGATGAGGAGGGAGTAGTCCCTCACCGGGGCTGAGGCTTATACAAGTAGCTATGTGGTTATCTCTCTCTCCCATGATGTGATCTTCGTTGTGATCATGAGCTTTGTTAGTGTAGTTGAATACATGATGTTTCCCTATGTGTAATGGATATGATGTTGCTCAAGTGGTGTTATTTAGTACAATTTTCGGAGCCACCGTTGTGATCATGGTACCTCGGTGACAGGATGGGTGCCGTGTGTGACTCTATGGATAATAGATTGGAAGGATCTTCATCATGAGTTTGTTCTTTATTTGTTGGATTGAATAGATCATGAGGTTTCTTGATGCTTGTGTTATTGAAGAAAGAGACTATTCAAGAAATAGGTTGCGGTGTTTGTTAGTACTATCTTTGGATGCAGATAGTGACAGCATGAAGTGTCCATAGATGTGGAATACGAACTTTAAGGTGTGCTTTTCGTAGCCCTACGCAATTCTCATCCTATTTGATCCACAAAAGAATGATCTCCGAGTAACGTCTACCACGCATGTATTTTTGTGGAAACTATCATGTGTTTAATTATGTTAACGATGTTGAGAGTAGTCACTAGTGAAAGTGTGAAGCCTAGGCCTTGTTTCCAAGCATTGATACACCGTTTTTAGTCACTTTTGTCACTTGTTTGCTTGCTGCCATTTTTATTACAGAATTACAAAATCACCTTTTACCATCCATATCACTTGCATTTTACCATCTCTTCGCCGAACTAGTGCACCTATACAACTGACAATTGTATTAGGTATGTCGGGGACACAAGAGACTTCTTGTATCTTAATTGCAGGGTTGCTTGAGAGGGATATCTTTGACCTCTACCTCCCGTGGATTCGATAAACCTTGGGTTACTCACTTAAGGGAAATTTGCCTTTGTCCTACAAACCTCTGCGTTTGGAGGCCCAACAAGTCTACAAGAATAGAAGTGTGTAGTAGACATCAGTCTCCACCGAGGCTGAGGCTTATACAAGTAGCTATATGGTTATCTCTCTCTCTCCCATGATGTGATCCTCGTTGTGATCATGAGCTTTGTTAGCATAGTTGAATACATGCTGTTTCCCTGCATGTAATGGATATGATTTTGCTCAAGTGGTGTCATCTAGTATAAGTTCAGGAGTCACCGTTGTGATCACGGTATCTCGGTGAGAGTGTGCGTGCCGTATGTGACTCTAATGATAAAAGCTTAGAGGGATCTTCATCATGAGTTTGTTCTTTATTATTGTTGGATTGAATAGATCATGAGGTTTCTTGATGCTTGTGTTATAGAAGAAAAAAACTATTCAAGAAATAGGTTGTGGTGTTTGTTAGTACTATCTTTGGATGCGGATAGTGACAGCATGAAGTGTCCATAGATGTGAAATACGAACTTTAAGGTGTGCTTTTCGTAGCCCTACGCAATTCTAATCCTATTTGATCCATGAAAGAATGATCTCCGAGTAACGTCTACCATGCATGTGTTTTTGTGGGAACTATCATGTGTTTAATTATGTTAATGATGTTGAGAGTAGTCACTAGTGACAGTATGAAGCCTAGGCCTTGTTTCCAAGCATTGATACATCGTTTTTAGTCACTTTTGTTACTTGTTTGCTTGCTGCCATTTTTATTACAGAATTACAAAATCACCTTTTACCATCCATATCACTTGCATTTTACTATCTATTCGCCGAACTAGTGCACCTATACAATTAGCCATTGTATTAGGTGTGTTGGGGACACAAGAGACTTCTTGTATCTTAATTTCAGAGTTTCTTGAGAGAGGATACATTCATCTTATACCTCCCTGAGATCGATAACCCTTGGGTTACTCACTTAAGGGAAATTTGCAGCTGTCCTACAAACCTCTGCACTTGGAGGCCCAACAAATCTACAAGAATAGAAGCGTGTAGTAGACATCAGAAGGCAATGCTTCTCCAGGCAACTATGTGATCAACGGCAACGAATACAACAAGGGGTACTACCTAGCCGATGGCATCTATCCAAGGTGGGCGACATTTGTGAAAACAATCTCCAATCCTCTAGGCAACATACAATCTTGGTTTGCCTCTCAACAAGAGAGTTGCAGAAAGGATGTCGAGCGGGCATTTTGAAAGAGCATGGTTGCCCCCATGTATGGTTTTGGTAATTAATGACAATCCTTAAGGACTAATGTGTGCTTGAAGCTATACTTGTAGGTTTGGTCCATAGCAATGTTTGAACTCCATATGTTGGAGTCAAGGCTAAAAGAAGAAGAGTTTATGTTGATCAAGGCTAAGTGCAAGTTGATCAACACACAAGGCTAGGGATGTACCATGAGGAATCGTATGATCCCATGGTATGGTAAGCAATTGTCAATATAGCCATGTAAACTAACCCATGATCTATGTGCTTGTATCTCTATGTGTGATTAGGCATTTCTCCATGAGCATGCAACGAAAGGGATATCCTATATAGCCCATGGAGGATGGAGTCACGTGGTGATTGTCATCAAGATAAAGGCCAAGTGAAGACATGTCGAAGAGTGCCTCTCCCATCTTGGTGTATGGGGGAGCACATTGCGAGTCTTCACCGAGCGGAGCGCAATCAAGAAAGGTGGTCCATCTTGAGAATACAAATATCGTCATCATCTAGCTCAAGTGGATTATGCGCAAGGCAAAGGTATGATCTTGATAGGGTTTCTATTTTACCGGTCCCATGATGTTAGTTGAGAGACCGGGTTATAGGATAGATAGCCGTACTATCAAGAGGGGCTCTCGAGCGAGTATCTTGATCGTATCGTCGTAGAGAGCTCAAATCTTTGAATCCTTGGCATCATCTTTATTGGTTCTTATTTGGCTCTTATCGTGGTGTGGTCTTGGTGCTTCTCGTGCTTGTCATGACAAGGCCAAGTTCACCGAAAACGGATTTCGTATGCATCTTCTCTTGCGTTTTCGGTTTCAGAGATTTTGCCGGTCCATCCGTGCGGAAGGTTTCACTCTTCCATTTATTAGCAAAATCTTCCTTGCTTGGTTTCAATATTTCTACTTTTTGTAGGGTAGCCCTTGTCGTCCTCTTTCCAACAAAATTGGATTCACCTCGATCAGAGTTTCCTAACAAAAGTTATTCAGTTTCAGGGTTTTGTTGTTTTTCTCTGTGCAGCGGTAGTACCGCCAGTAGTGCCGCCAGCACCACCGCGAGGGAGGCGCTCTGTTAGCCCTCAGCAGCGGTAGAGGTGGCGGTACTGCTGCTGGGGACTTCGAGCCCTCCCCTCGGCTGTGCAGCACCGCCAGCAGTGCCGCCAACACTGCCGCCTTTTAGCCTCTCTGTTGCGCCCCAGCGGTAGTACCGTTGCCTCTGGCGGCAGTACCGCTGCTGTGGGATCTTTTGATAGCCGTTGGTCAGCTGAAACGCGTGGGGCGGTAGTACCGCCAACCCTAGCGGTAGTACCGCCCCTGCGTGAATCTGCCCCCAACGGTTGGTTTTTGGGACAACCTATTTAAGGGGCCTTCTTTCCCAATGGTTGCCCAACTCTGGCACTCTCTCTCTCCTCCATTGTTGACCTCTTTGAGCTTGCTTCCTCTCTATCACTCGATGATTCTTGCCTCCTTTTAGAGGAAAAAGAGAGAGGAGATCTAGTCTACACTTACACCAAACCATATCTCCTCTAAGTGAGCGGAACCCTTTAGATCTAGATCTTGGAGTTGCTTTGTGTTCCTCCTTTGTTCTTATTCTCAAATCCCTCGCTGGCATTAGTTGCTTTGGTTGGATTTCGGAGAGAAGGACTTGACCACTTAGTGTGTTCTTGCCATTGCATTTGGTGCATCGGTTTGAGTTCTCCACGGTGATACGTGAGATTAAGTTTGAGAAGTTTCTTACTCTTGTGTGCATAGGGCTCCCAAGAGCTTGTGCCTCTTGGATGCATTGTGCACCCTAGACGGTTGTGTGTGCTACGGGAGCCTCCTATTGTGTGGAGGTAGGCTCGGGCAAATTGTACAGGTTTGGTCAACGCCCTCAAGAGACCTCATTGTACGGATTTGGTCAACGCCCTCAAGAAGACCTCATAGTGGATGAGCAAATCCCCCGTCGGGTATTCCTCACGGGAGGAGCTCACAGAGAATAGGGTGTGCACGGGCGTGCTTCTAGGAGGGTCAAGGAGCTTCCACACCTCTCCAACGTAGACGTACTTCCATTGGGAAGGAACTACGGGAAACAAACCTCCGTCTCCACTTGTGTCATCGGTTATCTCTATAACCAAACCCCTTTACTTATGCATTTATTTTGTGATAACCATCGAGATTGAAGTTATATATCTTGCTATCCTTGTTGTTAACTTGCCTAGCATAAGTTGTTGGTGCACATAGGTGAACCTAGTATATTAGGTTTTGGGCTTCATAAATTAAACGTAAGTTTTATTCCGCATTTATTCAAGACTAAATGTAAAAGTTTTAAATCGCCTATCCACCCACCCTCTAGGCGACATCTCGTTATTTCACATTTGAAGTCCTTCAACAGAGGTTTGCAATCGTCCGGTACCCTGCTCTGACATGGTCGAACGAGCAAATATGGGAGGTCATGAATGCATGTGTGATCATGCACAACATGATCATCGAGAGAGAACGCGCAAATCCAGTGGATGATCTTTTCCCATATGAGTTCCAGGGTCCTCTAGCCGATATTGATCATAACGTCACTGCGGATTTTGATGAATACCTTGCTATGCATACGGAGATTCGTGATGAAGTTGTTCATAATCAACTTTAACACGATCTAATCGAGCATTTGTGGATGCTTAAAGAATTGGTTGCTTGAGTTAAATTTATCGGTGATTGTTGAAATTTAATTTATTTTAATCTCATGTGTTCAAAACAATGTAAATTTTGAATTATTTTATTTATATGTTTAAATTTGAGACGAAATTCAACATATGCGAGATGTCTATTGGCACCGCGAGTGTGGAGTGGCGACGCCAATATGCGCCATATCGTCCGGACGGCGCTAATTCAGACGCTTTATTAGGGTCCCGACTGGAGATGCTCTTACATGTACATTGAACGGTTATCTAATATATTCTGAAGAGAAATCTTCTCACAATTTTCTAATATTTTTGGAAATGGGGTCCATGTGGTCCTGTCACGTGGGTATGACATTTTGGAATCAGTTTGCAATAGTGAGGTGCGACTGAAATTCAAGTGACGAAGCCTCACAACTTGGACCAGGACACCTCAAAAGGGTCACGTGTGGTAAAAATCACGTCTGCATCAGCATCATCCTCCTCTCAATTTGGCTGCACTAGTACAAAGAAATTGCCGCCGCCGTAGACCCGTCAAGCAAAGCACTTCTGTCGTGCAAAGAGCGGCAGATGGCAACTTGCCGATCAGGACAGACCGAGCGCGCGCGCCTTCCAGCTTCTTTCTCCCCTGCTTCATCACTGCCCCAGCCCCTGCCCCTCCCCTCCGTATGAAGTATGCTGCATATAAATACGGTGCTCTAGACTAGATCGAGCATATCTCATCTTCAGATTACACACCGTGACCGCCACCGCCACCGCCGCCGCACCCATGGACCCGTCGACAGGATTGGAGGTCGGTCCGGCGGCCTCCGCGCCCCCCGCGCCGACCATGGCGCTCAGCGCCATACTCACCATGACGAGCATCTTCATGTTGTTCGTAATCTTCGCCCTCGTGATCATCTTCCTCCAGTACTACTTCAACACCAGCGTCCGCACGGCGCCGAGAGGCGGCGGCGGCGGCGTGGCGGCCTCGGGGCGCAGGGACAAGGGCGTCGACCCAGACCTGCTGCGGTCGCTGCCGGTCACAGTGTTCCGCGCGAGGGCGGCGCCGAATGGCTCCGCAGCGCAGGACGTCCAAGTGGAGTGCGCCGTGTGCCTGTCCGAGCTCGAGGACGGGGAGGAGGCGAGGTTCTTGCCACGCTGCGGCCATGGGTTCCACGCCGAGTGCGTCGACATGTGGCTGGCATCCCACTCCACCTGCCCGCTCTGCCGGCTCACCGTCGGCAAGCCTGACGCGTCGCTACAGGCGCTTACATCGACGGGTCTTCCGCGTGTACCGCCCGAGCCGGCGAATTTCGCCGCGAACCTGCCGGCCAGTGTGCTGCACGGGGTTTCAGACCAGGCCACGCTCGCCGCGGTGACGGTGACCTCTGACGGAGGCCGCCCGAGACTCTCCGCCCTGGCCACGGCGCCAGTGCTGGTGATCGACATCCCGGAGTCGACGATGGTTGCGACACCGCGCGACGCGGCCAAGACGCCGGGCTCGGCGAGGCTGAGGTCACTCAAGAGGCTGTGGAGCTTCGGGAGGCAAGGGCCGTCGGGGTCGACTTCGTCTTGTTCCTGGGGCATGGGCTGCGGCAACGGAACAGCAGACACTGAGCGGGGTATTGGCAACCCCGAGAGCTCCGGTGTAGTGTAGAGAGCTGGAATTGCCGGCCGCCAGGAGATCAACTCCAGTTTCTAAGCTCTGTACATAAATACATGCATCATGCTGGACATTCTTTTTCTAAATATTAAGGATGATTTTTTAAGACAGTGACAGTGTCATTTGTCCTAAATGGCTTTTTTCAGAAACTTTGAGTCACTAGTGACCCACAGAAAACTTTCAACTGAATCTGGTACTCCCCAAAAAACGTGATGGCGTTTTTAACTGTCCAAAGATAGCCGAATACGGCTATGTCATTTGAAACAACTCATCTCAAATGACGTATTTGAATATCAGAGGCCCTCAGAATGCCAAAAACACCAAGCCGAATGGCGTATTCTGGACCTGATGAAAATCTCACAGGTTGTGAAACTACAAAAACGTCGGTACAAACAGAGTATTTCAAATGACTTAATCATATTTTACATTTCCAACTCGAAAAGCGCATGGCGTGTCTACCTATTTAAATAAGCCATTGTGAATGACGTTTTTAGAAATCAGATTCGGTTGAAAAATTTCTGAGGGGCCATTAATGGCTAAAAACTTGCTAAAGGTCCATTTAGAACAAATTACAGGGCACCTTCCCCTTGTTGGGAGCTGGAACCTGAACTATTGTTAACTTAAGGGTCACCGGGAATAGGTTCCCAACGTGAATTTTCATTCGATAAAAAGCTTAAAAGCCCAAATTTTTTACAGCACATACATGAAGAAGTATAAGAGACAAAGAGAAGAGCATCTATGTTCGATATGGTGAAGTGACGGGCACATGTCCCACACAATGGGGAGTGGTGCCCCCAGCGGCGCCAGCCAAAGTTTTTTTAAAATTGAATGCTCGCAAATTCAAAAAATGATACGATTTTCATTCAAACTTGACACATTACAGTGAAACTTAAACTAAAAATTAAACTAAACATAATCTAAAGACCGGGCAAGGCTCACTTGATTTGTGCAGCAAGTCATGCTCGTGCGCTTGATTTGGAGGCTGCTAGGCTTGATTGTTATGGTGTCAAACCCCTATGATGATGCTTGAAAACACGGACTTGCAGTCGTTCTCTGGGACATTTGGACGTCGCGAATCAACGTAAATGTTGGTGATGAAACTTGTTCCACCGAAGAGGTGTGCTATTATATAAACAAACATTGTTGTGAATTTTTGGAGGGGCTTGTGGCGACAGAGGAGACACAGAGTGTCGTGCCTAGATGGGAAACACTGCCACATGACTTTGTCAAGGTATACTTTGATTCATCCATCTTTGAGGCATCTGGTAGTGAAGCCTGGGGCTTTGTGATCCGATCTGATCAAGGAAAATTCTTGGCGGGAGGCGCATGAAAGATTGCACACGTTCGATCTGCTCTACATGCTAAAGCGAATGCTTCGCTAGGATCTGGCCCTGAAAAAACGAGACCTGAGCCATGTTTTGCATCCCGTTTGGTTGTCAGCAAAGTGCTAGCCAGGCTCGTTCGGCTGGGATCAAATTAAATATCAACGGGTGTTTGTTTGCAATGTGGATAGGTAGAGGTTCCACCAGGATCTGATCCGCCCCTAATATCTAAGCCGCCCCCTGATGTGACTCAGATCTAAATCGCCATCGTCGCCTCTGCCTCCTTCGATGTCGAAATAATGGGGTATGTCCTTCCGCTCGAGATGACCGAGTAAAGAGGTGATGAGAATAGTTTTGGCGCCATACCGCGCCACCAATATTTTGTATCCTTCCATTTCCATGGCTACATCCCTGCGCATCCCCCCACCACGTTTTGTCTCCTCCGCTTAGCTCTGGAAAAAATGGCTGAATCGATCATTCCCCTCGGGCCTTGCTGAGGGGTTCTTTAAGGTTCGTGCGAGCTTGGGCCAAGCCGTCTTGCAAGCAACCAAACGGTTTTTTTTTCATCCAATGCGCTTGTTTGGAGGCAATGCAGCTAACCAAACACGCCCCAAATGGTTTCGAGGTAGCTTATTTCGGCCTTCTGCTTCGGGAGTCATGAAGCTTTTGCATTCTGAACTTTGATCGCTTTGAATTTAATTTTATGTCAACGTGAATGTAATAAGGTGGCTCATACTATAGCCGATTATGGCTTTTGGGCGAGTGTACCGATCACTGAGTGGATCAAGTACTCTCCAGACTTTAAATTAATATCCATATTGAACTTTTTGTATAATAAAATTTATGGTGCAACAATTTGTTGTATAGAATATTTAAATCTTATTTTATAGAACATTTAAATCTGATCTCGAATTTGAGTTGATGTTAAGTTTTCTTAAAGGAGGGGAGTACCCTTGAAAAAAAATTAAGTTTATGTTATTTTGTAAATCTTTAATAAATTATTGTAATGTATTTTATAATCAATTTTCTTAGTATAATCCCTATAATTGTATTTCAAATTACGATACTTCTGAATTACCTCTTCATTAATAATGTAATTCATTTTCCAATCATTTTTTCTTATAAATTACAAGAAATGAAGCTAAATTAAATGTACTAATATTTCTAAACTACCTCTTAATTTATTTTACAAGCAAAAAAGGCAAGCATTATAGACCCACTTAGATTATCATTTGGTAATATTTACAAGTAAATATAGCCTAGTTTGATTAATTATGTGAGAATAATTATCTATGAAAGGAATCTACCATTATTTTGGGAAATTGAGTGCATGAGCAGTTCGACTCGGGCTGTGAATGTCACATGGGAATGGGATTGGGAATCAGTTTGCCACAGCGAGGTCGATGCATGTTAGATAGGGCAAAATATTTTACAAATTTTATAGGATGGGGTTACTCAAATTATTTTTTTGCCAAAAATGACGTCATTCTTTTCAGTCATGAAATTGAAAGCTACTTAAAAACATACTATGAGAAAGCAACCCTAGAAAAATGTTTCGACTGAAACTCCACCGATGAAGCCTCTAACAACTTGGGATCACTTTTACCATCATAATGAGGTTCGATAAATGTTAACTGGGTATAATATTGATAAAAAATATATTGAACCGGGTAACTAAGGATTATGTTTCCCAATCGGGGTAATCGTTGTCAGTCGATTAGAAATAGTAGTAGCTGAAAATGTGTGAAGTTTAAGTGTTTCGACTGAAACATCACTGATAGAGCCTCTTACAACTTGGACGAGGTCAGGAGGAACCCCACATATAAGGGCCACGTGTGGTAATGAGGTCTGCAGAATCATTTGGCAGCACGAGCAGTAAAAGACTCCGCCGCCGTTGACCCGTCAAATGCTGGACTTGTCTCCAGCAAGCAGCGCCGATCGAGCCGCCGATCAAGACAGACCGAGATTTTTTCTCCTCTGCTTCATCGTTTACTCGAAGTCTCGAGCACTCCCTCCCTCTACGAAGACGAAGTGCATATATATACACGGGGATCGAACGCATCTTGAGCCTAGCTACACACTTTCCGCACAACACAAGACACCTACCAGGCCACATCCGACGCCACCGCCATGGGCTCGTCGTCGGGAGTGGCGGTCGCGCTCGGCGGCATTCTCGCCACGTCGACCATCTTCCTTCTGGTCATAATCTTCGGCCTCATGATCTACTTCGTCCAGTACTGCATCAACAACAGCGTCCGCAGTACGGGGCCGGGCGGCGGCGTGTTGGCGGCGGCTTCGGGGGGAAGAGACAGAGGAGGCGTCGACCCTGAGCTGCTGCGGTCGCTGCCGGTCACGGTGTACCGCGTGCGGGCGTCGGAGTCGGAGAACGTCGGGGTGGAGTGCGCTGTGTGCCTGTCCGAGCTCCAGGACGGAGAGGAGGCGAGGTTCCTGCCCCGCTGCGGCCACGGGTTCCACGTCCAGTGCGTCGATACGTGGCTGGCATCCCGCTCCTCCTGCCCGCTCTGCCGGGTCACAGTCGGCATACCCGGCCCAGCCTCGCGGAGCCTCCCTCTCGTACCGCCTGAGCCGGCGAACTACGCCGCGAACCTGCCGGCGACTGTGCTGCTCGGGGTTTCAGACCAGGCCACGCTCGCCGCGGTACCTGTCACCTCTACGGCGGCAGTGCTAGTGATCGACATTCCGGAGTCGAGGACGGCGGAGACACCGCGCGACGGGGCCAAGACGCCGGGCTCGGCGAGGCTGAGGTCACTCAAGAGGCTGTGGAGCTTCGGGAGGCAAGGGCCGTCGGGGTCTTGTTCGTGGGGTAAGGGCAGCGGAACAGCAGACACTGAGCAGGATATTGGCAACTCCCGTGGAACCCCGAGAGCACCGGTGTAGTACCGTAGTGTAGACACTGTAGAGAGCTGGAATTGCGAGCGGACGTGTCGTGTCGGCCGCTTCTAGTAATTTCTAAGCTCTGTACATCAATACATGCATGCTGGACATTCTTTGTAAAGGTTATATACGGACAATTTTTTGAGGCATCTGCCCCTTCTTGGGAGCTCTGAACCTGAACACCGGTTTACTCTGCCTTCGTGGGCTTCATGCAATGGAGCCGGGAGTAACCTCCTCCTAATTATTCGAAAAAAGATTAAGGATAGATATATGATGTTCTCGTCGAAACAATTAGCAGTTTTCATATTAATTTAATCGAAGTTAAAACATGACATAGCCATTTTCAAGATTGACTAACACACGCATATTAGACATGCAAGTGAAAGCATGCAGTGTCTCCAAACGTGAAGCTCCCAACAGAGGAACGATGCCGAGGACGCCGTCATTGCGCTGATCCGGCTCCGAATCTGGACTTTCGTGCGGAGACAACAATCAACACCAATTGAGAGCGAGTGAGATGCCGACACACCTCGGTGACACCTCTAAAGAGGGGAACGATACCCACGGATGCCGTCACCGACAAAAATAGGTCAGGACTTTTGTTCGTATTGTCGCACACCTCCTTCCCTGCCATATGGATTGAGGCCGTACAGTTCTCGTGGTCTCACATCGCCGCCACCGCATCATGTTGCCATCGAAGCCGCAAAGCCGTGGTCTTCTAACACCCCGCACGGCTGGTTACGCCATCCATCTTCCACCTCCAACACAGACGAGAGGCTGCAATATCTTACCACCCAAGCACTGACAAGGGCTGCTCACACCGCACGCCACAGTGGTCACACCAACTCCAACTCCCGCCGGAAAGCTGCGCGAAGACCCCGACTCATGTGGTCTAGATCTGGCCCGGATGGGCCCAGATCGTGCCCGCGCCTTCTCTTCCATCTCCAACGCCCGCGCTGCCGGGAGAACGTCGCCACGCGCCCTCAACGCAAAGGTAACCGACCGCAGCTCGCCAGGACTCCTCCTGGCCACAACGAATCCCTCCACCACCCGTGCCGCCCATATGACGTCTCCCTCCGTGCGAAGGGAGCCTGTCTGAGCGTGTCCAGCTCACCCGCCGCCTTCAACGACTTTTTTGTTTTCTAGGGTTGAGGGTTGTAGCACCCTCACTTTGAAAAGCAAGAATACATTGTGAATATGCTAGGCCCTGGATCGAGTATGGCTAGCATTCACCAACAGGATGTAATATCACGCATAAATGTTAAACGTTATTACATCGCTAGTACGAATGATCCAGAAATAAAGTACTTTATTACAACTTTGCATAGCCGAACCTAGCTTAAATAAAATAAAGTTCCACAAATATTATTCAGAGTTCAAGCAGCAAATAAATAACAAAGAGCTCCATCATCTTCATGGGCCACTGGCGAACATGTTGGTTGTAAGCTCGAAATAGACAAACGTCCTTACTCCTCATCTGAACAACCTGCAACATTAACGTTGCAGCTAGAGAATTTGGGTCAATACCTTGTGACAGGCTGGCAAGTGTCATACTATGGTGGATATTAGATGGCAATGACTATTCTACATGCATATTTGGCTGGTGGATTTCATGGCTCTTGCGCAAAGCAACTTTTATCCTACACTTGAAAAGCTTTTCTTTTAAAACCAACTATTATTGAGATAAACATGGCATGAAAACCAATATCTCTTCTACCCTTGTTCACCCATCAAATTTTATTCTGAAATTGGAATGAATGAGATTCTTCTGTCGACCACCTTGCTTAGTTACTCAAATTGTCCATAACCGGGGACACGGCTAAGATCTTAGTTTTATTTACTCTCGATTGTTTGTGGCACTTTCCCCACTAGACTCAACTAACCCAAACTTCCCAATCACTCATTTAGTGAAAAGGAAAGGAGAGAGTTAAGACGAGACCTTTCTGAAGCACTTTCCCAACCACTACTGGCTTGACCCGTTCCAACCTACATCCCCTACATCTGCTTGTCAAACCGGATTGGTTCCATGCTACTTACTTAGTCAAGACAGAACCCATATGACTAGTGGCTGCACTGGAAGTAAACTAGACTTGGAGTGACATGAACTCTCTAATACCCTGGGTGGCAAACCACAAGTGCACATTCTCAGGTTCACACCATAGAAATGGGCCTGAGTAGCCACTCAACTTTAAACAACCGGTAGAGCAACACCAAATCCACCCAGGTGATTGATTAATTTAGTAGAATTTTTCTTAACTCATCTACCACAAAACATTCATCTTTGCAGCAAGCCAATCTACTAAATTAATATAGGTCACTAGTCATCTAAATCATGTGGCTAACCTAACAGGTTTGCATAGCATAATAACTTTAATAAAAACAGCCTATCATGCATGCTACTGGAAAAATAGTCTACAATGCCATATAAAAATAGTAATAGGCCATTCATGAATTTTTGTATGCACTTGCCTTGGTAGTTGTTCAGGTTGTTGCAGCACTCACAGCACTCCTGGCACTCTTCACAATCTAAACAATCAATTTGCAACAATTCAATACACAGGCAAAATGGCAATACAACAAAAGTATGCATGCATGATGATTTGCTAACAACACAAGTCAAAAATTAAACAATTAATAGAGTTATAACTTTCTGTCATTTACTATATGCATGATGCTCATGATTCATAATTTTAGTGATTTAAATAATTTTAAAACAATTACTATGGTCAAAATGCCACTATTTGAGTTTTTACAAAACATTATCAATGCATGATGCAAAAGTGCAAACCAAAAAATACTACTGGACAGAGGACACTAAAAGACACACTTTTGCAGAAGAAAATAAATCAAAATAACTTATAGATTTAAAGTTATGCCAAAATTACTCAAATCTCTCATTTGAAATTTGAATAATTTCAAATAGGCAAAACAGAAAACTAATAGTTCTAAAATAATCTACAGATCATAAGGTTTTCAAAAAATAAAGTTCATTAAATTTGGCCAAGCCATTAAAAAGATATGATGAAAAGAAGTTTCAGGGTCATTTCTGCAAAACTGCCAAATTAAAATAATTCGGCCGAAAATACAGAAAATGGTGGCTGACGTGGACGCTGACTAGGCGCTGACTGTACGCTGACATGGCGTAACTCTACTGCACGATACTGATTCGGGTTTGGGACACAACAGAGACCGTTGGATCGGAATCCAACGATCCAGATTAGATGCATCTGTGGCCTGCCGGAGTTAGGGTTCCGGCGGACGGCGGCGACGGCTCGGCATGAGCGTTCCCGGCGATCTACGACGTTCCAGGACGCGCGGATCTCACCTCGGTGATCAGCGTGACGAGGCGGTGTCGGTGGCGAGGTGGTGGTGCTCGACGGTGGTCTTCTCCTCCGTGGATTGCTCGTCGGAGTCGGGGACGGCGGCGGCTTCGTTCGGTCACGGACGGAGACGACGATCTGGCGAACGGAAAGACACGGGATGATGTTCGGGAGGTGCGTAACGCAAAAATAAGAAGGATAGGAGGGAGAGGGGGAGCTGGCGACGTCGTGCGGTGGCCGGAGCGAGGCACTTACCGGTGGCGGAGCTGCGGGCGGCTCGAGCTTCTGCGTGACAGCCTGACGGCGTTTAGCTAGGGTTTTTGGGGCGAGGACGATGCGGATGGGGTGGGGTTTAAGTAGGGAGGCACGGGGCGACGGATTTGGTCGATTTCGGTTAGGATTCGATCGAATCCGTGGCGAGTACGGCGTCGGGCGAGAGAGAGAGAGAGAAGGAAAAGAGAGAGAAGAGAGAAAATGGAGAGAGGGGCCGGCGCGGGGGAGTTGGGCTGGTCCTGGGCCGGCTCGCTACGCGCGTGCGCGAGGGAAGGGGATGGGCTGCTCGGGTGGCTGGCCCTTTTTTTTGACAAAACTTTTCTCTTTTTCATTTCTCTGTTTTATAAACTGGTTTTAAAGCTATAGCAAAACTTTTTATAAAAATTTACAAAAATACTTTTGAGAGAGCTTTTCAAATATAGAATATTATGGCATTAGTCCTGCCATCAAATAAAATCAAAATCTTTAAAATATGGCTATGGTTACTTAGCACCTTTTATTCCATTATTTGAATTGATAAAAACCAAAAATTCAAAACAAGCCACCTAATTAAATAAACTAAATGCACAAACAAATGCATATGATGAATGAATGCATGCTTATGCAATTTTTAGAAATTTGGGTTGTTACAAACCTAACCCCCTTAAGATGAATCTCGTCCCCGAGATTCGGATTGGTTAGCAAATAGGTGCGGGTGTTCTTCTCGCAGGTCATCTTCCCATTCCCAAGTAGCTTCTTCTTCGGTATGGTGGTTCCATTGGACTTTGCAGAATTTGATTGTCTTGGTGCGAGTAATCCTCTCTGCAGTCTCCAAGATCTTGATTGGTTTCTCCTCATAAGTCAAATCACTTTCCAGCTGAACTTCCTCCAAGGGCACGGTATCACGTAGTGCTGTCTCGGCCATCTCAGGGTGACACTTCTTCAACTGGCTAACATGGAACACGTTGTGAACTGCTGATAGTACCTCTGGCAGTTCCAGCTCATAAGCTACTTCTCCTTTACGAGAGAGAACCTTATAGGGTCCAATGAATCGAGGTGCTAACTTTCCTTTAATTCCAAACCTCTTCACACCACGTAGGGGTGAGACTCTAAGGTATGCTCTATCACCTACCTCATAGGTGATTTCCCTACGCTTGGAATCCGCATAACTCTTCTGTCTTGACTATGCTTTTTTTAACCTGTCCTTTATCAATCTGAACTTCTCTTCAGCCTCTTGGATTATTGTAACAGCCCCAGATTGGTACCCTAAAATATGGGCCAAATTTTCAGTTTTTGCTTTGCATTGCATCATGGCATACTTATTTAAATTGCTAATTCTAAACAAAGCAACACTTGGAAATTAGAAACTAGGGAAACAAAACCCTTCCCAAAAAGCTCAAACCAAATACATTACTCAAGATGGCAAAACCCAATTAAATTTTGAACTTCCAAATTGTTCAGGAAGTTTCAATCACCCATTTATAATTATTTGGTAAAGGCAAATTCTTAACCAGCAAATAAATAAATTTGAGATTTCCATTTGGTTCAATTCAAATCCTATTTTGGAAACCAAGTTAAACTTTCCAAAAATTCAAAATAAAATTATGGGGAGCTTCATTATTATAATATGAGCCTCCATAAATATTTTCATAATTTATTGAAATGTCTAAATGCTCCAAATAAATCTATTTTGGAAATTATCAAAAATGACTATAACTAAACCCTATGAACAATTGTGGTGCAAAACATTTTATTCTGCCACACCAAATTTTGTGGAGCTCCTAAAGGTCAAGGGGAGGCCACTTAAATTTTTGCAAATTTTATAAAAATGTTTAGGTGCCATATTTAAATCCCTAAACATGCCTCTGGACCTTTTTGTAATTATTTAAATTAGGCTAGGGGGTTTTTCGCAAACTTTCTTTCCTTCCCCTCCACAGGGCCGACCATGGCCACTGGCGCCATGCCGTGGCCATGCCGCCCGATGCCGGCCGCTCTCCCCGCCCTGCCCCACTCGCTGCCTGCTCCCGCGTGAACGAAAGGAGGGCACCGTGCCTGCCCGGCCTCTCTCTCTCCGCTCCCCCCCACCTGGTCCTC
>QRDG01000160.1:1122030-1147831 GCA_012064385.1 Puccinellia tenuiflora | reverse complement strand
ATCGATAGATTCCGGAGTTGAGGTCACCCCGACCTATCCCGACGAGCCGTACTACACGCCCCGGCAGCAAGGCAAGAGATAACCTAACCTTCTTGGCATCTAGCATCCTATGATTTTATCAACTTATTTTATCCACCACAATATTGCATGCGATTCCAATGTCTCTTTGATCAAAATATAGAGAATCCTATAATTGGATGTTTTTCCCCGAGCCATTCACATGTGTCCCTACCTATGAACCTTAGTGTTGATGTGTTGGCCGGAGACAAGAATATAATTGTTGTTGTTATATGTTTAGCAATGTTTAGCCATGCATGCTTAGTTAAATGCTTAGCCGTCCGTTGTTTATTTCCATGATTTATGCAATTGATGGAATGATCGGACAATGTGGAGGTTGTGCGGTACTTAATTAAATTGCTTAAAGGCTTGGGTGAGTTGCCATCGGGGATGGTGTTTTGCCTCATTCTTGCCGCCTAGGCTGAGAGTGCTTTTAGCTAGAACCAAGAAACGAGCGTGCTTCCAAAGGTGGGGACATATGGAATCCCCTGTGACCGAATAAGTTGTGAGGGGCTTGTCAAGGGTCCTCTAGTTTGCTATTTCCATTTGCGCGTGAGTGTGTGGGTGGAAAAGAAACGAGGACGGTGGTGTTTAGGATGTGGCCGCGGGGCAGGGCATTGGAGGCGCTGAACCTGTCCTTCCGCACACGGATGGTCCTTGAGTAAGCCTCATGCAATGTAAAGGTCTAACCGCGCCCACTCGCCGGCCTTCCCCGGAAGAGGGCCAATCAGGTGAGCCGGACGGTACCGATGGGTAAATTAGTACACCCCTGCAGGGTTAAATATTTTCGAAAAGCCGTGTCCACGGTTATGGACAAATCTTGGGAAAGGCGGATTAGCTCATAGAAAAGTATAACCTAATGAATTAAAATTTGGCAGCTAAAGGTTGCAACTCAACGTGTGTGAAAAAGGTTCATTTCCTCGAGGGTGATTCGAGGGAGTGCCTTTGGTGGAGATGAGAGGTGGTTATGGCTACAAGTAGGTTCGATGAGAACCGAAGATGAGAAGTTACTCTCTTACCCCTTTATAAAAACTATTCTGAGTAGACGAATGCCATGTGTCAATTTATGTTTCGGGTTATGAAAATTAGGCTTTATGCAAAGAAATACACATACAGCTTTAGAGCCTCCGTCAGTCATTGGGTCTATATCGCCCTACTAAACTTGCGAGTACGTCGTACTCATCTCTCTTTGCTGCCTTTATATTTGTATTTCAGAGGAGGACGACACCGAGCAGCTAGGTGGGTTCTTCGTGGACATCGACTAGTAGTCCGGGTTTCCCAGGTGGCAGCTTGGACCGTGGAGCAAGCTGGCTGGGTTTATTTATGTGTAGGCCTCTTAGGCCCTATAATTTGGATCTTGTTGAATAGACAACACTACTTCGCTTCCGCTTGATGAATTGATGGTCTATGACCTTTTGATGTGTAATATTTGTATCTTTCTCATATATGAGTTGCTATATGAGTTTTGTGTCGTACAGTCTGCAATGTGCCAGTTTGTTCCACAAGTCTCGGTCTCTTTACTATACGTGAAAGCGATGTCTGAGCTTATGGCATGATCGAGGTGTTGTGTGCCGATGATCCATTCCGAGCACACCTGCCAATGAGTTTTGGCCTGAGATTGGTAACCCAGTAACCCTCGATTGTGTTAGCATGACCGGTTACACAACGTTTCACTGTATAGTTCTGGGGTCGGGGCGTTACACTGGGCCGGCCAAAGGCCGGCGTCCTCAGGCTAGTGCCCGGCCTGGCCGCCTGAGGCCGGCCTGTCAGGGAAAATTGTTTCCTTGTTGAAATTGAAACCAAATTAAATAATCAATAACAAATTGAATATTGGTTCAAATTTGAAAAACCAAATTTCAAAATTTTCAAAAAAATAAACTCTACCAGATAGAATATTTTTTTTGTCTTTGAATTTATAATCTTTCTTTATTTATGAATTCCTAAAATGGGTTAAATAATTCCAAATTGGGAAAAATCATAACTTATTAAATATTGATCCAAAATTTATGAATAAATATCAATGTGATCAACCCTTCAAATGCAATCAAACTATGCCAAGGTCAACTAATGTTCCCAAATATTTATTGATGATATTAATAATTGGTTTAAAAGAATTAATTTCCTTTAATTATTTAATTTGCTACTTATTCATCGGTGCTCCGAAAATTACAAATGAGGTACCAAAATGATCGGAAGGGCAAACCCTAACCATTCATTTCATGTTCATTCATATTGATCCAATTCTCCAATAATTTAATAATTTATAAAGAATGTGGTCACTAAGATAAATATGGGGTTGTTTCCAATAATTGCACTAATTATTTGGCTCCCATTTAATTTTGCTTTTAAATTTATATGATGGTATCTTTGCATCAATTTGACATGTCATCATGTGATTGCGCATTGCACCTTGTGTTCGTGTGATTTATTTGTTCTTTGTATTTTATTTTGGGTACCGATAGATTCTGGAGTTGAGGTCACCCCGACCTATCACGACGAGCAGTACTACCCGCCCCGGCAGCAAGGCAAGAGATAACCCAACCTTCTTGGCATTCTAGCATCCTAATGGTTTATAAACTTATTTATCCACCACAATATTGCATGTGATTCCCATGTCTCTTGATCAAAATATATAAATCCTATGAATGCATGTTTTCCCCGAGCCAATCACATGTATCCCTACCTATGAACCCTAGAGATGATGTGTGGCCTGAGACAATAATATAATTGTTGGTTTTATATGCTTAGCAATGCTTAGCCATGCTTAGCCATGCTTAGTTAAATGCTTAGATGTTTGTAAATTTATTTCCATGATTTATGCAATTGATGGAATGATCGGACAATGTGGAGGTTGTGGTGGTACTTAATTAAGTTGCTAAAAAGGCTTGGGTGAGTTGCCATCGGGGATGGTGTTTTGCCTCACTCTTGCCCCTAAGTGCGAGTTCCTATCTTCGGAACCAAGGTCTGAGCATGCTGCCATTGGTGGGGACATATGGAATCCCCTTTAACTAAATAACTTGTGCGGGCGTATCCAAGGGTCCTCTAGTTGCTTTTCCATTTGCCGTGTGTGTGAGCGGAAAAAGGAATGATGAGGATGGTGGTGTTTAGGACGTGGCGATGGTGCAGGGGCTGAAATAGGCTGGGTAAACTTGTCCTGTGGCCACAGATGACTCTTGGATAGTCTCACGCGAGGTAAAGGTTTAACCGCGCCCACTCGCCGGTCTTCCCAGGAAGAGGGACCAATCAGGTGAGCCGGACGGTACCGGTGGGTAAATTAGTACACCCCTGCAGGGTAAATCTTTTCGAAAAGCCGTGTCCGCGGTTATGGACGCCTTGGGAATGGATTTACGGGATCATAGAGAATCTTAACCTAATTAAAATTTGGCAGCTAAAGGTTGCAATACAACGTGTGTTAAAAAGGTTCATTTCCTCGAGGGTGATTCGAGGGAGTGCCTTTGGTGGAGATGAGAGGTGGTTATGGCTACAAGTAGGTTCGATGAGAACCGAATATGAAAAGTTTACTCTCTTACCCCCTTTATGAAAAATATTCTGAGTAGACGGTGCCATGTGTCATTTATGCCTTGCTTATGAAAATTAGCTTTATGCAAAAATAGCTACATATACAACTTTAGAGCCTCCGTCAATCATTGGGCCTATATCGCCCTACTAAACTTGCGAGTACATCGTACTCAGTCTCTCTTTGCTGCCTTTATATTTGTATTTCAGAGGAGGACGACACCGAGCAGCTAGGTGGGTTCTTCGTGGACGTCGACTAGTAGTCCGGGGTTCCCAGGTGGCAGCTTGGGACCGTGGAACAAGCTGGCTGGGATTACTTATCTGTAGGCCTCTAGGCCATAATTTGCATCTTGTGTTAGAAAACACTACCCTCGCTTCCGCTTGATGAATTATTGGATCAGTGATCCCTTTTGTGTGTAATATTTGTATCTTCTCTTATATGAGTTGCTATATGCTTTTGTGTCGTAGAGTCTGCAATGTGCCAGTTGTTCCACAAGTCTCGGTCTCTTTACTATACGTGATAGCGATGTCTGAGCTTATGGCATGATCGAGGTGTTGTGTGCCGATGATCCATTCCGAGCACACCTGCCAATGAGTTTTGGCCTGGGATTGGTAAACCCAGTAACCTTCGATTGTGTAGCATGACCGGTTGCACAATGCTTCACTGTATAGTTCTGGGGTCGGGGCGCTACAAGTTGGTATCAGAGCAGGACTGCCTGTAGGAAACCCTTTCTATTGGTCGATGTCGAGTCTAGTTCGAGAAAATTATTTTTAACCTAAAAATGAGTTGTGAAAACCTTCTTAGGATTATTTTTACTCCTTACCAATTCATTCCGATCTTGGTGCCATCTTACCTCTATTTGATTTTAACGGTTTTCTGATCGTCGGCAAATTCTAAATCTTTAGGATCACGGGGTGGGTTCTACCTTTAGTTTACTGGTTAACTTTGCTTGTCTGCAAATTCTAAATTCCGAAGAGAAGAAGTATTGCGGATCGTCAAGACATTCCTTTGCTTTAGCCAAGATCTTGAACCGAAGGTCCCGGATTGTGCTAGGGCTCAGGTGTAATGATTCATGAGGGTTGTCGCCCTTGTGAGCATTATGCTATTGTGGGTCCCAGTACATGAAGCTGATCTTTAACCCAAGATCTTTTCCGTCGAACCCTGGTGTTAATTGTCAAACCCTACATCGGGTTGGCAAAATCTAAAGTTAGTCTTCAAAGTCGAGGTTGCAGCCGTAATTGGTTTCCTCGACAATGCTCTTCTTCTTCACTAGCTTTAGCTAGGCTCTCTGTCATGGAATCATCTGAATCACGACGGGATTGCTCTTAGCGAGTTTTTCCATCAATACTTGTGATTCCTCCACTAACATCCGTTCATGAAACCCTTTCGGCACTAGTTGTCTGAAGAGTGCTAACAGGGCTTCTGCTATATCCTGGAATTGTTGTTAGCCCGTTCCTTACTCGAAAGCTGTTGTCCGACCTCTATCTGTCTATTGACAGTCAAGATTATCGTGCATTGGGGTGTTCTGATGCATGTTATTCTTGTGGTTCGTCAAGGCATTCCACTTCGGGATGTCAGGAGAAACAACCTCCGGGTACCATGTCCATTTCTTGGACCAGGTCAAAGGATTGTGATTCGCGGAGTAAAAGGTTGTCTAGCTGTTGTTCTGTTCTACCTTGGAGTGTCACACTCTTTTATATCGAGAGGCCGTGCTTAGTCTCATGACGTACTCGATGAAGTGATGCTCTTACCCTTCCCTATCCATCTACCTCCGAGCTACCCGGGCTTGAGAATGTCGAGGATGTATATCGTCGTGGTAATCGGATATTCTTGGCAATGTTGTTGCTTTGAAATCCAAGGACCTGATGGCACTCACTTAGGGTATCAAGACTAGATTGACGGAGCTGCCAAGTCCTTTTCGTTCAGATGCACACCTCCGGTCAACGAGTTAGATTCATGTCGAAACTCTCAAGACCACCTCCTTTTTCCTTGTGAAGCAACTTTTCCTCTCGCAACCAGTGACATGCGGTGGCTTGAGATATCCTGAATGTCTATTCAGAATTATTGCCGTGTTGTCCCCTGACCGAGTTGTCAAGTAATATTGGAACCTTGTCATAACCATCTTCGTGGCACCACTTGGAACATGTCCTGGATGATGGAAGTGTTCTTCTTTGGCCCAGGTGCAATGGTTGACATCTGTCGCCATGGGTCCTAGTGAATTTCGCTTGTCTCCTCGGGTTAAATCACAAGTTGGTCATGCATGTGCGGATTGTTGTGGAGTTGGTAGGTTGTTACCGCCAGTCCTCTAAATACGTCATGTATGCCACTAGCCGATTCGTTCTCGACTAAGAAGAGGTTGTCAAATCTCATCATCTACCGGTGTTTCCCAATCAGGAATCAGTTGTGCTTCAGTGATTGAAGTACATGCTGGTGCAATACTCCCTTAGTAATCGTGACCCCATGGAACTCCCAAATCTAGCTCTTGCTCTGGAACTTGACACTATAGCCCTTGTCTTGTGAATCTAGTTACCCTACCTTGTGGCTAACTTTCGCAAACCCCTTCCTCGGACTTGTCAAGTCTGAATTATCCTCACTCCTAACCAACTCCAAATCTCAAGCAAAAGTGATGCTTGGATTTTATCAAGAGCATGACCTAAGCCTACTAGTACCCGACAAGTCCGGTGTTGTGGTTCACGCACCTCACCGGAAGGTCTTTTGACTAAATCTCCTAACTCCTTCAAAATCAACCGCTATCCATGAGAATCATGTGTAACTGGTTCTAGAAGTTTTCCCCTAAGGTCCTTTCTCTATCTCCAAGTACGACCTCCACTTGATGACCGATTGGGGGCTATCCCGAAGCCGGAGTGGGGTATCTACAAACTCAAGGAGAACATCACCACGGAGTTGCTAAATATCTATAGGTCAATCCTTCTACTCCATCCATCTCGTGACAATATCTCGTTATGAGGTTTTACCTCTCTATCTAATTGTGGATCAAATGCTATATCTTTCCCACCTCGGTGGAATCAAGGTTTGCCCAATCACACGGATGTTGGGTAAATTCATTCGTCCCGTTAGGGCCGAGCTTCCAACCTTATGGAAACGTCTAGTACGTCACAAGCGTGGAGTCCAAAAGAAGCTGTCCTTTCTCCTCACGGTGCCAAATCCCTACGGTCTACACAGCGGGTGGTTTGAAGTATTGTCATGGCCTTGAACAATCGATCGGCTGTCCTATCCTCGGCTCGAACCTTGTTTGGTCGAGCTGTTCCTAGATTTCCTCCATGGCTTATGGTTTTGGGCAAGGTTCATTTTTGTCTATCACCTTAAGCTACCTTCTGACCTTTCCGCCGTTTCAGCATGTCATGCTGGTTAGTCCAATCTCCTGCAACGATGAAGATGTGTGTTGTCGTGTTTCCCTCATCCCTAATTCTACTCTAGAATCTCGGGACGAGATTCCTGTAAGGGGGGTAGAATTGTAACAGCCCCAGATTGGTACCCTAAAATATGGGCCAAATTTTCACTTTTTGCTTTGCATTGCATCATGGCATACTTATTTAAATTGCTAATTCTAAACAAAGCAACACTTGGAAATTAGAAACTAGGGAAACAAAACCCTTCCCAAAAAGCTCAAACCAAATACATTACTCAAGATGGCAAAACCCAATTAAATTTTGAACTTCCAAATTGTTCAGGAAGTTTCAATCACCCATTTATAATTATTTGGTCAAGGCAAATTCTTAACCAGCAAATAAATAAATTTGAGATTTCCATTTGGTTCAATTCAAATCCTATTTTGGAAACCAAGTTAAACTTTCCAAAAATTCAAAATAAAATTATGGGGAGCTTCATTATTATAATATGAGCCTCCATAAATATTTTCATAATTTATTGAAATGTCTAAATGCTCCAAATAAATCTATTTTGGAAATTATCAAAAATGACTATAACTAAACCCTATGAACAATTGTGGTGCAAAACATTTTATTCTGCCACACCAAATTTTGTGGAGCTCCTAAAGGTCAAGGGGAGGCCACTTAAATTTTTGCAAATTTTATAAAAATGTTTAGGTGCCATATTTAAATCCCTAAACATGCCTCTGGACCTTTTTGTAATTATTTAAATTAGGCTAGGGGGTTTTTCGCAAACTTTCTTTCCTTCCCCTCCACAGGGCCGACCATGGCCACTGGCGCCATGCCGTGGCCATGCCACCCGATGCCGGCCGCTCTCCCCGCCCTGCCACACTCGCTGCCTGCTCCCGCGTGAACGAAAGGAGGGCACCGTGCCTGCCCGGCCTCTCTCTCTCCGCTTCCCCCCCCCACCTGCTCCTCTCCCTGCCTCTCTCCCGTTCTCTCCCCCGCCATGGCCGCGACCATGCCGAGCACGCCGGCGTCGGTTGGGTCGCCCCCGTCCAGATCGAGTCCATCCATTGGCTGCGCCGCTTCGTCCTCGTCCTCCCCGCGCGAGGAATCGTCGCGGGAGGCCCATAATCGACGGCGCCGATCGATTCCCCTCCGCACCCGTCCGCCGCGCACCGTGCCGTCGTCTGGAGTCGCCCCGAGCAGATCGAGCAGCATCACGGGCTCCGCGTCGACGTCCTCTCCCTCCTGGTGTGAGGAATCGAGCCGGGCCTCCGGGAATCGACGGCCGCATCATCGACTTCCCCGCCTCGGCCGCGCCGCTCGCCGGGACGATTCCGGCGATCCCCGCCCCTCCGCGCCGTCGCCGTCCACGCGTACGAGCTCAGGGTGAGCCCCTCTCCCTTTTGGCCCTCTCCCGCGTCCATCTTTTCCCTCCTCGCCGCTGTTGACCCCGCCGGTCGCCGCCGGCGTCACCGCACCGTGCCCCGGCCTGGAACCGGCCTGACCGGCCACGGGCCGGACGGCTCGGGCAGGTGCCCGGCCTGAGCGCCCGGCCTGGGCCGGCACTGGGCCGGACCTTTCGGCCACCCGCCCGGCCTTCTGCCCAGCCTGGGCCGGCCAAAGGCCGGCGTCCTCGGGCTGGTGCCCGGCCTGGCCGGCCTGAGGCCGGCCTGTCAGGGAAAATTGTTTCCCTTGTTGAAATTGAAACCAAATTAAATAATCAATAACAAATTGAATATTGGTTCAAATTTGACAAACCAAATTTCAAAATATTCAGAAAAATAAACTCTACCAGATAGAATATTTGTTTTTGTCTTTTGAATTTATAATCTTGCTGTTATTTATGAATTCCTAAAATGGGTTAAATAATTCCAAATTGGGAAAAATCATAACTTATTAAATATTGATCCAAAATTTATGAATAAAATATCAATGTGATCAACCCTTCAAATGCAATCAAACTATGCCAAGATCAACTCATGTTCCCAAATATTTATTTGATGATATTCATAATTGGTTTAAAAGAATTAATTTCCTTTAATTATTTAATTTGCTACTTATTCATCGGTGCTTCGAAAATTACAAATGAGGTACCAAAATGATCGGAAGGGCAAACCCTAACCATTCATGTCATGTTCATTCATATTGAGCCACTTCTCCAATAATTTAATAATTTATAAAGAATGTGGTCACTAAGATAAATATGGGGTTGTTTCCAAATAATTGCACTAATTATTTGGCTCCCCATTTAATTTTGCTTTTAAATTTATATGATGGTATCTTTGCATCAATTTGACATGTCATCATGTGATTGCGCATTGCACCTTGTGTTCGTGTGATTTATTTGTTCTTTGTATTTTATTTTGGGTACCGGTATATTCCGGAGTTGAGGTCACCCCGACCTATCACGACGAGCAGTACTACCCGCCCCGGCAGCAAGGCAAGAGATAACCCAACCTTCTTGGCATTCTAGCATCCTAATGGTTTATAAACTTATTTTATCCACCACAATATTGCATGCGATTCCCATGTCTCTTTGATCAAAATATATAGAATCCTATGAATGCATGTTTTTCCCCGAGCCAATCACATGTATCCCTACCTATGAACCCTAGAGATGATGTGTTGGCCTGAGACAATAATATAATTGTTGGTTTTATATGCTTAGCAATGCTTAGCCATGCTTAGTTAAATGCTTAGATGTCCGTTATTTATTTCCATGATTTATGCAATTGATGGAATGATCGGACAATGTGGAGGTTGTGGTGGTACTTAATTAAGTTGCTAAAAAGGCTTGGGTGAGTTGCCATCGGAGATGGTGTTTTGCCTCACTCTTGTCCCTAAGTGCGAGTTCCTGTCTTCGGAACCAAGGTCTGAGCATGCTGCCATTGGTGGGGACATATGGAATCCCCTTTAACTAAATAACTTGTGCGGGCGTATCCAAGGGTCCTCTAGTTTGCTTTTCCATTTGCCGTGTGTGTGAGCGGAAAAAGGAATGATGAGGATGGTGGTGTTTAGGACGTGGCGATGGGGCAGGGGCTGAAATAGGCTGGGTAAACTTGTCCTGTGGCCACAGATGACTCTTAGATAGTCTCACGCGAGGTAAAGGTTTAACCGCGCCCACTCGCCGGTCTTCCCCGGAAGAGGACCAATCAGGTGAGCCGGACGGTACCGGTGGGTAAATTAGTACACCCCTGCAGGGTAAATCTTTTCGAAAAGCCGTGTCCGCGGTTATGGACGCCTTGGGAATGGATTTACGGGATCATAGAGAATCTTAACCTAATTAAAATTTGGCAGCTAAAGGTTGCAATACAACGTGTGTTAAAAAGGTTCATTTCCTCGAGGGTGATTCGAGGGAGTGCCTTTGGTGGAGATGAGAGGTGGTTATGGCTACAAGTAGGTTCGATGAGAACCGAATATGAAAATTTACTCTCTTACCCCCTTTATGAAAAATATTCTGAGTAGACGATGCCATGTGTCATTTATGCCTTGCTTATGAAAATTAGCTTTATACAAAAATAGCTACATATACAACTTTAGAGCCTCCGTCAATTGGCCTATATCGCCCTACTAAACTTGCGAGTACATCGTACTCAGTCTCTCTTTGTTGTCTTTATATTTGTATTTCAGAGGAGGACGACACCGAGCAGCTAGGTGGGTTCTTCGTGGACGTCGACTAGTAGTCCGGGGTTTCCAGGTGGCAGCTTGGGACCGTGGAACAAGCTGGCTGGGATTACTTATCTGTAGGCCTCTTAGGCCATAATTTGCATCTTGTTGTTAGACAACACTACCTCGCTTCCGCTTGATGAATTGTTGGATCAGTGATCCCTTTTGTGTGTAATATTTGTATCTTCTCTTATATGAGTTGCTATATGCTTTTGTGTCGTAGAGTCTGCAATGTGCCAGTTGTTCCACAAGTCTCGGTCTCTTTACTATACGTGATAGCGATGTCTGAGCTTATGGCATGATCGAGGTGTTGTGTGCCGATGATCCATTCCGAGCACACCTGCCAATGAGTTTTGGCCTGGGATTGGTAAACCCAGTAACCTTCGATTGTGTAGCATGACCGGTTGCACAACCCTTCACTATATAGTTCTGGGGTCGGGGCGCTATAATTATGTCAGGACCAAATAAGCTACGCTCACCTACACCACTCCACAGTAATGGTGTAGTGCATTTTCTTCCGTACAATGCCTCAAAAGGTGCCATCTCTATACTAGCTTGGTAGCTATTGTTGTATGAGAATTCTGCATATGGCAGGTTATCATCCCAGCTAGATTTATAATCCAGTGCACATGCCCTGAGCATGTCTTCCAGAATCTGGTTGACTCTCTCAGTTTGTCCATCAGTTTGTGGTGAAAAGCTGTACTGAATTCTAATCTTGTTCCTAATGACTCATGTAACTGCTTCCATAAATGTGAGGTAAATTGGGTACCTCTATCAGAGACAATCTTCTTAGGAACACCATGTAAACTCACAATTCTCTTCATGTAGATATCTGTGAGCTTTGCACTCATGTAAGTGGTTTTCACAGGGATAAAGTGAGCCACTTTGGTCAGACGGTCAACAATCACCCATATCGAATCATAACCTGACTTGGTTCTGGGTAGTCCGGTGATGAAATCCATTCCAGTTTGCTCCCATATCCATTCTGGTACTGGTAATGGTTGCCGCAGTCCAGCGGGTTTCTCATGTTCTGCCTTTACGCGGCTACACACGTCACACTTGGCAATATATTCTGCGATATCCCTCTTCAGACCATTCCACCAAAATCTCTCCTTTACATCCATATACATGTTGGTGTTACCCGGATGTATTGAATAAGGTGAGTCATGTGCCTCTTGTAGGATTAATTTCCTAAGGTCTTCATCTTGCGGCACACAAATACGGTTCCCAAACCACATCGTGCCTTGTTCATCCTCCTGGAATCCTTTGGCCTTGCCTTCACTCAGATTGGTCTTGATTTCTTCCATCACTTTATCTCTCTGTGCTTCTCGAATCCTATCCATCAGCATGGGTTGTACCTCTAATGATGCTACGAATCCATTGGGTACCACTTCCAGTCTAAGGTCCTTAAATGCATTGCACAAATCTTCCGGCAATTCTCCTGCCGTTAATCCATTAACATGAACCTTACGGCTTAATGTGTCAGCCACTACGTTGGCTTTTCCTGGGTGATATTGCAAACTCAAATCATAATCTTTTATGAGTTCTAACCATCTCCTTTGTCTCATGTTCAGCTCCTTCTGGGTGAAGATATATTTGAGACTCTTGTGATCGGTGAATACCTCACACCATTTTCCCATCAGATACTGTCTCCAAGTCTTCAGTGCATGAACCACTGAGGCCAACTCTAAATCATGAGTAGGATAGTTGACTTCATGCTTCTTGAGCTGTCTAGAGGCATAAGAAACTACTTTGCCTCCCTGCATCAAGACACATCCTAAATCATGACGCGATGCGTCGCAATATACTTGGAAATCTTTTTCTATATCTGGTAGACACAAGACTGGTGCTGAAACTAATCGCTTCTTCAAATCTTGGAAACTGGTTTCGCAGGCTTCAGTCCACTCGAACTTTTTATCCTTCTTCAATAACTCCGTCATTGGTTTGGCAATCTTCGAGAAATTCTCAATAAACCTCCTATAATATCCTGCCAATCCTAGAAAACTACGGATTTCTCCCACATTCTTTGGGTGGTTCCCACTCTGTCACTGCGGACACCTTTTCTGGGTCTACTGCGATCCCTTCCTTAGACACCACGTGTCCTAAGAATCCAACTTTCTCCAACCAAAATTCACACTTGCTGAATTTGGCATACAACTTGTGCTCTCTCAATCTCTGCAACACTATATGTAGGTGTTCCTCATGCTCCTTGTGACTCTTGGAATAAATTAAGATGTCGTCAATGAAGACAACAACAAATTTATCCAGAAAATCCATGAATACCTTATTCATCATATTCATGAAATAAGCTGGTGCATTGGTCAAACCAAAAGGCATCACTGTGTACTCATACAGACCATACCTAGTGGTAAATGCGGTCTTGGGTATGTCCATCTCCCTAACCTTCATTTGGAAATACCCTGATCGAAGATCGATCTTAGAGAATACACATGCACCTTCCAATTGATCAAACAGATCATTGATCTTGGGTAGTGGGTATTTATTCTTGATAGTCACTTCGTTCAGTGAACAATAATCTGTAACTAGCCTCTGCGTACTATCCTTCTTCTCGACAAATAGTATCGGAGCTCCCCATGGTGAAGAACTCGGACGAATGAATCCCTTCTGCAGATGTTCATCTAACTGTTTCTTGAGTTCCTTCAATTCATCTACCGCCATTGGATATGGCCTCTTGGCTATGGGTCCTGTCCCCGGTACCAATTCAATGAGAAACTCCACATCTCTATCTGGTGGCATTCCTGGCAATTCTTCTGGAAATACATCAGGATATTCTCTCACTATGGGTACCTCCTCAAGGCTAACCCCCTTAAGAGAATTTAGCTTAACCTGCTTCAGCTTGAACTTGGACTTGAATTTGATCCTCTTGCTGTCCGGAGTTGTCAGCAAAATGGTTCTATTTACACAATCGATCACACCCCCAAAACGTGTCATCCAGTCCATTCCCAGAATAACATCTAGTCCTTGGGAAACTAAGACTATCAAATCCACCGGGAAACAGTATTTCCCTATTTGTAGCACTAACCGTCTACACCCAGCATTTACTATCATCTCGCCACCAGGAGAACTGACTTTCATGGGTTTTCCTATGGTTTCTACCGGCAATTCATGCTTTCTAACAAAATCTCTTGATATGAATGAATGAGATGCTCCGGTATCAAATAAAACCAATGCTGTAAAGGAGTTGAGTAGAAGCGTACCAATCACAGCATCAGGTTCCTCGTATACTTCCTCCATGTTGACATGATTCACATGTCCCTTCTGGAATGGATTGGGCTTGGCGGCTTCCTCGGCCTTCTTTTCTGGGCACTCATTTGAGTAATGTCCCTTGTTCTTGCACTTGTAACAAGTCACCTGACTGATGTCTCTCTTGTGTTCATGACGATGCTGTCCATTGCCATTATTGTTCCCCTTGCCATGGTTGTGTCCGTTTCCATTCCCATGTCCATTCCCTCCTTTGTTTCCATTATTATGGTTATGGCCATGGTGGTTGTGGCCATTCCCATGCTTGTGAAAGTTATGTCCTCCACTGTGCTCATGAAAGTGTGGCTTCTTCTGTATGGGTCCTGAATTGTACTTGCTGCTGCTGCCACTATACTTCCTCTTCCTGGTCTCCTCTTTCCTGATGTTGTCATCCAGTGTGATGGCTTGATCCAGAAGTGCTTGATAATTTGGTGCATACGCCACTGACAAAGGAATTTTCAGTTCACCGCTGAGTCCCTTAAGGAATTTATCCTTCCTCTTAGCATCAGTATCAATGTCCTCTGGAGCATAGCGTGACAGAGCATAAAAATCCTCCATGTATTCCTTCAGAGTCCTGTTACCTTGCCTCAGATTGCGGAACTCATCTTTCTTCAGGTTCATGATTCCTGAGGAAATGTGAGCATTGCGGAATCCTTCCTTGAAAGTGTCCCATGTGAGTCCAGCTAATGGGTGAGTAATCTGGTAGGTCTCCCACCACTGTGCTGCTGGTCCTTCGAGTAGGTGAGCAGTGAATCTCACCATCTCAGCATCATTGCACTCACAAGTGACTAGATCCTTGTGCACAGAACGTAGCCAGTCATCAGCTACAATGGGTTCAGTGGCTGTAGAGAACTTATTGGGTCTAAGTCTCAGGAATCTGGCGAGCCTATCCACTGGGGGTAGGGGTGGTGGTGGTGGCGGTGGAGGTGGTGGTGCATTCTGGTTCGCCAAAAATTGTGCCATTATGTTCATCAGTTGCGTCTGCGCGGCCATCAACTGCTGCATCTGGTCATTGTTGTTGTTGTTGTCGTTGCTGGGATCACGGCGAGGAGGCATCTGTGTTTGTAGCATAGAAGAGCATAGATAGAAAGATCTAAAGAAATATTTCTACCCATACAAGCAATTAACAACAAACAGCAATAAACAAACAAGCACATAGTAAAACAAAACCATATAATTGCAAATTCGAAATTAAGGTTTTTAAAACTTTAACTAACACGATATAGGTTCTAACACAAGCGTACTAGTACTGCCATACCACAATTTGATAGGTCAATACTTTAAAAATGATACGATACTAAAGATACTCGCATACTATGATACTAATACTGGTGGTCACACTATCTATCACTTGAACAACTTCCGGCTGATGGTGACTCCAATGACTTTGCTTTTATGAGAGCGAGTGTTCCTTGCAGGGGTGTCATCCTTGTCCTCCACAATCATCTGCAACTCTCCTTCTGGTGTAACTATGGCGCGCTCCTCTGGGTCTTCTTCTTCTTCTTCTTCTTCTTCTTCTTCTTCCGCCATCTCTTCATCACTATCATCTTGGGGCGCCTCCTCCTCTTCATCTTCAACCTCTGGAGTCAGCGTTGCGGAGTCCTCTTGAGTTGGTGAAGTAGATCCCTGCGCCAGTTGCTTCTCCAGTTCATTTATCTGCTTGAGAAGAACAACATTCTGTTCCTCAAGAGCATTGATCTTTGTCTCCTGTAGATCCACTACTCCTTCTAGGTAGGTTGCGGTTGTCCAATCCTCTGTTCTCCACTTGAAGCTTCTGTTTGTTGTCACTGATCCACTCTAGGGCTTTCTCACAGCGATCTATGTTGGCGTTGGCCTCAAAAATCTTGTCCCTTGCATGATCAAGATACCTCATAGCATCCCTCATCAAGACTTACATACGCGCAGAGCTCACTTCCCTATCAACCAAGTACCTCTTCACTGAATGCAGTTTGCCCAAGCCCTCAATGTATTCCGCTGGAGTACCATCCATATAACGTTGTCCAAAGAATAGAAAAGGGCTATTCTCAGGAATAAACTTACAGTACTTCATGCGGATTCGAGCTATAGCTCCCTGCATGGCTATCTCCACACTGTGCTCCCAGTCAGGGTAATCCTCCTCATAGACAAACTCTTCAGAATTTGGGTCACCAATACGATGATGGATCGTGGTCTCGATTGTCCACTTCTCGATGTATCCCTCCTTCCATATCAGCTTGCCTCTGAAGGTAGGACTATGGATGCCCACTGTGTGTGCCAAGTCTGCTAGCAGCGCACTGAAGTGCAGGGACGACTGAGGGGCAGCTCTAACCTCCTTGGTGAACTCAGGCATCTATGAGTTGAAAAGAGAAGGATTATTAGATCAAAGAACATGATAAGAAAATTTACAAGATGAAAAAAATACTAAAAATTTAAAGTAAAAACTTTAATAACTTGAAAATTCTAAAATAGCATATAGGGTAAACCTAATACTCTTATACCAAACCTAGGGTTTTCGAGCCTACAGGCAACATTTGGCTCTGATACCATTCTGTAGCACCCTCACTTTGAAAAGCAAGAATACATTGTGAATATGCTAGGCCCTGGATCGAGTATGGCTAGCATTCACCAACAGGATGTAATATCACGCATAAATGTTAAACGTTATTACATCGCTAGTACGAATGATCCAGAAATAAAGTACTTTATTACAACTTTGCATAGCCGAAGCTAGCTTAAATAAAATAAAGTTCCACAAATATTATTCAGAGTTCAAGCAGCAAATAAATAACAAAGAGCTCCATCATCTTCATGGGCCACTGGCGAACATGTTGGTTGTAAGCTCGAAATAGACAAACGTCCTTACTCCTCATCTGAACAACCTGCAACATTAACGTTGCAGCCCAGAGAATTTGGGTCAATACCTTGTGACAGGCTGGCAAGTGTCATATTGTGGTGGATATTAGATGGTAATGACTATTCTACATGCATATTTGGCTGGTGGATTTCATGGCTAAAGCAACTTTTATCCTACACTTGAAAAGCTTTTCTTTTAAAACCAACTATTATTGAGATAAACATGGCATGAAAACCAATATCTCTTCTACCCTTGTTCACCCATCAAATTTTATTCTGAAATTGGAATGAATGAGATTCTTCTGTCGACCACCTTGCTTAGTTACTCAAATTGTCCATAACCGGTGACACGGCTAAGATCTTAGTTTTATTTACTCTCGATTGTTTGTGGCACTTTCCCCACTAGACTCAACTAACCCAAACATCCTAATCACTCATTTAGTGAAAAGGAAAGGAGAGAGTTAAGACGAGACCTTTCTGAAGCAATTTCCCAACCACTACTGGCTTGACCCGTTCCAACCTACATCCCCTACATCTGCTTGTCAAACCGGATTGGTTCCATGCTACTTACTTAGTCAAGACAGAGCCCATATGATTAGTGGCTGCACTGGAAGCAAACTAGACTTGGAGTGACATGAAATCTCTAATACCCTGGGTGGCAAACCACAAGTGCACATTCTCAGGTTCACACCACAGAAATGGGCCTGAGTAGCCACTCAACTTTAAACAACCGGTAGAGCAACACCAAATCCACCCAGGTGATTGATTAATTTAGTAGAATTTTTCTTAACTCATCTACCACAAAACATTCATCTTTGCAGCAAGCCAATCTACTAAATTAATATAGGTCACTAGTCATCTAAATCATGTGGCTAACCTAACAGGTTTGCATAGCATAATAACTTTAATAAAAACAGCCTATCATGCATGCTACTGGAAAAATAGTCTACAATGCCATATAAAAATAGTAATAGGCCATTCATGAATTGTGTATGCACTTGCCTTGGTAGTTGTTCAGGTTGCAGCACTCACAGCACTCCTGGCACTCTTCACAATCTAAACAATCAATTTGCTACAATTCAATACACATGCAAAATGGCAATACAACCAAAGTATGCATGCATGATGATTTGCTAACAACACAAGTAAAAAATTAAACAATTAATAGAGTTATAACTTTCTGTCATTTACTATATGCATGATGCTCATGATTCATAATTTTACCGATTTAAATAATTTTAAAACAATTACTATGGTCAAAATGCCACTATTTGAGTTTTTACAAAACATTTATCAATGCATGATGCAAAAGTGCAAACCAAAAAATTCTACTGGACAGAGGACACTAAAAGACACACTTTTGCAGAAGAAAACAAATTAAAATAACTTATAGATTTAAAGTTATGCCAAAATTACTCAAATCTCTCAATTGAAATTTGAATAATTTCAAATAGGAAAAACATAAAACTAATAGTTCTAAAATAATCTACAGATCATAAGGTGTTCAAAAATATAAGTTCATTAAATTTGGCCGAGCCATTAAAAAGATATGATGAAAAGAAGTTTCAGGGTCATTTCTGCAAAACTGCCAAATTAAAATAATTCGGCCGAAAATACAGAAAATGGTGGCTGACGTGGATGCTGACTAGGCGCTGACTGTACGCTGACATGGCGTAACGCTACTGGACGATACCGATTCGGGTTTGGGATTCCCACGATCCAGATTAGATGCATCTGTGGCCTGCCGGAGTTAGGGTTCCGGTGGACGGTGGCGCGCGGCGGCAACGGCTTGGCATGAGCGTTCCCGGCGATCTACGGCGTTCCAGGACGCGCGGATCTCACCTCGGTGATCAGCGTGACGAGGCGGTGTCGGTGGCGAGGTGGTGGTGCTCGACGGTGGTCTTCTCCTCCGTGGATCGCTCGTCGGAGTCGGGGACGGCGGCGGCTTCGTTCGGTCACAGACGGAGACGACGATCTGGCGAACGGAAAGACACGGGATGATGTCCGGGAGGTGCGTAACGCAAAAATAAGAAGGATAGGAGGGAGAGGGGGAGCTGGCGACGTCGTGCGGTGGCCGGAGCGAGGCACTTACCGGCGGCGGAGCTGCAGGCGGCTCGAGCTTCTGCGCGACAGCCTGGCGGCGTTTAGCTAGGGTTTTTGGGGCGAGGACGATGCGGATGAGGTGGGGTTTAAGTAGGGAGGCACGGGGCGACGGATTTGGTCGATTTCGGTTAGGATTCGATCGAATCCGTGGCGAGTACGGCGTCGGGCGAGAGAGAGAGAAGGAAAAGAGAGAGAAGAGAGAAAAGGGAGAGAGGGGCCGGCGCGGGGGAGTTGGGCTGGTCCTGGGCCGGCTCGCTGCGCGCGTGCGCGAGGGAAGGGGATGGGCTCCTCGGGTGGCTGGCCCTTTTTTTTTACAAAACTTTTCTCTTTTTCATTTCTCTGTTTTATAAACTGGTTTTAAAGCTATAGCAAAACTTTTTATAAAAATTTACAAAAATACTTTTCAGAGAGCTTTCCAAATATAGAATATTATGGCATTAGTCCTGCGATCAAATAAAATCAAAATCTTTAAAATATGGCTATGGTTACTTAGCACCTTTTATTCCATTATTTGAATTGATAAAAACCAAAAATTCAAAACAAGCCACCTAATTAAATAAACTAAATGCACAAACAAATGCATATGATGAATGAATGCATGCTTATGCAATTTTTAGAAATTTGGGATGTTACGGAACCACCCGCGCGAGCATTCCGGAAGATGAGTCTTTTTCCTTTCCAACATGCTGGTGAATTGCGTAAACATTACGAATCATGCAAATATAAGGAGACTATTTGACATTAATTGTTTCCCGAAAGGTGCTAAGTCATTCACAGGATCTCAAATATTTTCTAATGAGCAGTGCTATACATACGACAAAATTCGGACGACACCCGTCCAACGAGTATGCCTCACGCGCAGTGCACGGACTCGGTGTCTTTGGCTGCCTATGATCCAAACCCATGAGTCTATGACTAACCTAAACTGTCAAGCCCTGAAGCTCAAGATCAAATCGTCCCATGTGCAGAGTGTTCATCGTTCCCGGCAGTTCAGTTACGGCCGCCGGCCGCAGCCATGCTCTGAAGTCTGGACTTACAGTGTCTTTGTCACCGCCAATCCTGTCGCAACCATGCTGTCCTCGTCTTGGTCGACGCCACTGCCTCCGCGACTACGCATATTAGCAACGACTGTGTCGTTTGTCCTCGGTTTTGCTCATCTGTTTCCGCTAGGATCTGGCGATTATGTCACTCGAAACTGCTCATATGTTACAGGTTTTGGTTTGGGCAGGACTTGGTCACGGCGGCACGGGACAACGAATTAATTAGCTCTGTCACAATTAGCACCGACGGCGGACGGAGGAAGCGGACGGAAGAAGTATCGTACATATATCATACATAAATCGTCGTACGTGAGGCAATTCCGTTTTCTAATCAGGGCCCGCTTGGTTCGTCGTTTTACAGGCAAAACGATTGGAATATTTAAGGCCTGTAATTATTCACAGAACCTCGCTTGGTTCGCCGTGTTTCTTTTCCCGATTTTGTTTTCCGCGCTCAATTTCTACTCTCTGCCCCGTAAAATTTCACGGACCAGTACACGTCCGTTTAAATTCCGCCCGTTTTCTGTGGGCACAGCGAAACGACGAGCTAAATTTTCGGAGCGGGTAAAATAATCAGACATTACAAGCGGGCCCTCAGGGTTTTTTATTCCTGGTGAAATTCACCCAGTCGGTGGAAATCAACTTGTTGGAAATCACCGGTAAGCTAGCCCCCTTGTCATTCAGTGTTGAATTCCGGGGAAACCGGTTAGTAGCGATGGATTAAGTGGGGGTTTAGCCCTGTTTTGGTCGAGGGAGGTGGAAGTGACTCTCAACAATTTCTCGGACCAACACATTGATGTGAAAGTTAAAAATATTGGTGGAGACAAGTGTGAATGGCGGTTCACAGGTTTTTATGCAAAGGCTAAGAGGAGTGAGAGGCCTAATAGCTGGACGTTGTTGAAGTGGCTCCGGTCACAAAGTGATGATCCGTGGCTATGTGGGGGCGATTTCAATGAAATACTACATGGCTCGGAATATTTTGGCATGCATGAACGCCCAGAGTGGCAAATGGAGGGGTTCAGGGAGACTGTGGATTTTTGTGGTTTCACGGATCTAGGCTACCAAGGAATCCCGTATACATGGGATAATATGCAGGAGGGAGATGCAAACGTAAAGGTTAGGTTGGATAGATTCCTTGCTGACCCGAAGATGCAAGCTTTGTATAGTGGGTGTTTTGTTAAGCATATCCCCTACACCTCATTCTGATCATGTTATGCTTGTGGCAAAGATACGTAGATTGGTTGATATCTCCGAGGGATCTACGGCTCGTCCGTTTATATATCAAGATGCGTGCCGCCGTGAGGAATCGTACTCACAGGCGGTGGTGGATGGGTGGCAGAGTGGCTCGGGGCAGCAAGGTTTGCTGGGGCTGAATGAAGCTCTAATGCATATGCAGGGTTCTCTTTCAGGCTGGAAAAACAAAAAGTTTGGTGATGTGCGGAGGAAAATTAAGAAAATTCGCAAGGAGTTTGAAGAGGAGAAGGCGCGATCGTTGTTTCGTGGTCCGTCTCCGAGGGAGAGGCAGCTGGGTAGACAGTTGGCTGAATTGTTACAGAGGGAGGAGATTATGGCAAAGCAACGGTCGAGAGTGGACTGGTTGAAGGCCGGTGATCGGAACACTAAGCTTTTCCATGCACGTGCTTCTAAACGGAGGAGCCAAAATCCTATTTCGGTGCTCCAAGCAGCCGATGGACGATGGTAGCTTCAAGCTTGAGGAGGTCTAGGCAGAAGTGCAGAATTTCTATTCATCTTTGTATACGGCACAAGGACATACTGATATCGATGCAGTACTACATCACGTGTCACCACGAATAACCGATGTGATGAATAAGAGGCTTGGTCGACCTTTTGTTCCTAAGGAGATTAAGGCGGCTCTGTTTTCTATGGGTCCGTCGAAGGCGCCAGGGGTGGATGGCTTTAATGCCGGTTTCTATCAGAGGCATTGGGAGTTGTTAGGGGAGGATGTCACGGCGGCAGTCCTTGGTTTTCTTAATGGTGGATTGATTCCTAGTGTGATTAATAAAATGGTGATTGTGCTCATCCCCAAAGTGAAAAATCCACAAAATATTACACAGTACAGACCAATTTCTCTTTGCAACGTCATATATAAGATTTGTTTTAAAGTGTTGGCTAACCGTTTACGTGAGATCTTAGATGAAATTATTACAGAAGAGCAATGTGCCTTTTTTCCCGGCAGATTAATTACGGACAATGTCATAACAGCATATGAGTGTATCCACTCGATGCAGAAGAGAAAAGGGAAACAAGGTTGGTGTGCGGTCAAAATAGATATGATGAAGGCTTATGATCGAGTTGAGTGGTCATATCTTCAAGGTATTATGCAGCAATTGGGCATTCATGAGAATTGGATTTCTCTTGTGATGCTGTGTGTATCTACAGTGAGTTTCCAAGTGAAAATTAATGGGGAGTTGATGCCATCTTTTAATCGGACAAGAGGTATTCGTCAAGGTGACCCTATCTCGCCATATTTGTTTCTTCTCTGTGGTGAAGGGCTCTCTTGTATGTTAAAGAACTATGATGGTGGATGGGTGGATCGAGGTATCAGGGTGAGCACTAGGGATCCGTGGATCACACATCTTTTATTTGCAGATGATTGTTTGATTTTTATGAAGGCGGACTCCAGGAGTGCTACACGGCTGAATGAAATTTTGAACGATTATAGTATCGGTTCGGGACAGTGTGCTAATAAGCAAAAAAGCTCGATAATTTTTAGCCCAAATTGTGGGGCGTCTATAAGGAGAGGGGTTCGTNCCAATGAGATTATCGCTGAGCTGAAGAATAGGTTCTTAGCACAAGTCAGAATTGCAAGGTTTGATTGTCTGAATGAATTTCTTTCAACTAAGATGGAAGAAAACTCTTGCTTGGAACAACACCTGAGGAAAATGCATAAGATGTATTATACTCAGGTGGATGTTTGGAACTACGAGATGAATGACGATTTCATGATAGATGGGGTGATGCGCTCGCTTCCCCCAGCTTCAAGAATTATGTCAGAGACTATGTCATGGGAAGGGATTCGATCACTTTCAGTGAGTTTGTGTCTCGGCTGCGTCGTGTCAAAGTGGAACCCATAGCAGGAGAAGTTGACAATGCAGAAGGTATATAGTGATATACAAGTTATAAATGTTTAAGTCCAAATTGCAATTGTGGAGGTTATGATAAGTATTTGATACTTATTCTGTTTTATTAAAACAGAACCTACTACTTGAGATTTGCATGGAGGATTGGAGAGATGTTGCGGAATGGTGGCAATCAAGGAGTTGATGCTGGCAACGATCTACTTCTACATTTATCTTTTTTATTAGAGGATTTGAATGAGTTTTTGTAATCGAATTAAGTGTGATCTTTAATTAGCGTGTCTCGGTTTGTGAGACGGTTATTCATGTTAAAGACAAGTGGTTGTTCTATTTTCATGAGTAATTCTTTTTGGTGATCACGTTTCGATTATGAGATTGTTGTCCTTATTTTAATCTAGACGATGATTAGTTAAACATTTATAAAATATGGGACATACTAAAATATCCAAAAGTTAATAATGACAATTGTTTTAGTCGTGCTAAATATTGGAAAAACATTTTGATGTTTTATCAATGCCTTATAAAAGGAGTATGACTAAAATGCCACCCTTTTTGGAAGAGTGCCATGAGTTGCGGAAAATAAACACAAGTGTTGGTTGTATTTTTAGCAAATGTTAGATGTCATTATTTTGTGCGCTCCATCATAAATGATATGAGTAAATATATGTATTTGTTCGAGTTATGATATTTGATGAGATCAAATAAAATTCTGGAGGTAAGGATATTAAGTTAACAAGAAAATTGAGTCTTTTTTATTTGATCAAAAGAGACAAAATATTTGAGTTATATGTTAGTATGCGGACTTGTGAGAAGTGTTATCACAAATTAAAATGCTTAGAATATTCCAAAGGCGTTTGATATGTCCTAAGATATTGTAATCACACACTATTCGATATTGTGTGGTCTCAAAGAAGGTTTTTTATTTCGGGATTTAATAAATAGCATTTATATTTATTTGATAAACACTCTGTTTAGAAATAAGGTTCTATGTATGATTCACATATATTTTTCATATGAGTTATGAGAAAAGGTGGTTTCATTAATTATGAGATAATTAGAGACTATTGCGAATAATGTTGTAGTAGATTCATAAGTGTGACTATGAATGTGATTCCACAATATGAGACTAAAAGGGGCATACCAATTTGTTGGTTGTTCTAAGTATTTTAGTGGTTTATCGTAAAAAGTTTCATTGATAAAAAGGATTGATGGAATAAATTGAGAAACTTAATCAAGGTGGTTGACCTTACTTTTAATGTATCAAGTGGCACGTTTTGAAAAGTGCAGTGTTGGTTTAGACTTGACACTTAAAAGAGAAATTGATGATTGTGATCATTAAATTTTGAGTTAAGTTTTTCTAAAGGAGGTAGGATTCAAGAATATTAAATTTTGTCAGGTTACAAAATAATATTCATGATTTACTTGTCATATTTAAGAAGCAAGACATACCTACGAGACTACAAAGAAGAAATAGAAGCCTTAAATACGAAAGTGACTAAGAGTCATCCTATGTTAAGTTTAAATCACAAAGTAATTGTTACTTGATTTTGTGAAAGGGATGTTTCACATATTTATTCCTCGAAAGGGGTTTTATAGAGAATAAATAAAACTTAAAGCTAGCAAAGTACTAGCGTTTCGTATAAGAGTTCTCGAATTTTAAAAGTTAATTAAGATTTTGGAGGTGTCCAAAATATTGAGAAAGTGCATAAAGAACTGAGTGGGATCTAATTAAAATATGTGGTGAAATATATTGAGTTAGAGCAGAAACTATTTTCCACGATCAAAATATGTGGTGACATATGTTTGAGTGGGATCTAGTTAATCATGGTAAAATATAAAGATAACATATTTCTGAGTGGGAGCCAAAGTGGTTTCACAATTTAATATGTGTATGGTGTATATTTGAGTAGGAGTTTACAACATCTTGTTTGTATGAAATAGAGATTTCATAAATGTTGTAAATAAGTCAGGAACCAATGTATAACTTATGAAGTTAGTTTGAGCGTCAAATATCTGTGGAGATAAAAGTATTTGATAAGCATTATGTTAGAATGTTTAACCTAAGTAAGATTTTTGAAGGAGTTCAAAATGAAACAGGAGAAGAAAGGTTCATTTACTTGTGAGAAATAGGTGAAACATTGAGTTGATAACTCAGTACAAGAATAATGGTTGGAGGATATGTTAATATTCGCTATGAATTGTTCATAGGTCTAAACATACAAGAACCATAATTTTGTATTTGACGAAATGTGACCCAAGTTCTTGGTTAGAAGAACGTGTTAGGAATGAGGAGTCATTTCAACATGGAGATTAGATAATTGAATCTAGAGAATGGTAGACTTGGTTGAAGTCATGACACCAAACTAGATGGAGATCTCATGAAGGCAGAAGCGCAGCGAAAGCGTGATCGAAGATATCGAAGTGACTTGTATTGCACTGTCGATTTGTTGAGTCTACACCATATAGGAGTATATGATTAATTCAAGGATTAAAATATATAATATTTTGGTTTGAGAAATTTTGTTTCAAGACTGAGTGAGTTCCGGGTGCACATGCTATGAGAAAGTTCTTTTGACTGATCATACGACATGTAGGCATAAAAGGGAAACGAAAGTATCACTATTAACCAAATATATTATATTCGTCATATGATGATGAGGTTTATCATGTGATGATATGAGGTTTATCATGTGATGATAAAGTAATGTCAAAGTAGGTGACATTGACGTTTTGCAAAGAACATAAAGAAATGTATAGTACAGAACACGGACAGAACCTTTTCCACGAGCAAACATGATCAGCACTGAGACTCCATGGGTGTTGGATCGAGAAAATGTAAACTAGATTATTGACTCTAGTGCAAGTGGGAGA